>JABSNV010000038.1:0-126664 GCA_024085815.1 Flaveria linearis
TGCATTTTATAAAATATTTTTAGAAATTTTCAGAATTTAAAAGGTTAAATAAAAAAATGAAATGAAAAGAAAAAGGAAAAAATCAGAAAGGGAAAAGGGGGGTTGCCCGGGTCGAACCCCGGACCTCCCGTGAAGAATGGGGCGTAGGACCCAGTGAACCAGGGCCAAGGCCTTGGTTTCATTGGTTCGGTAATTCTTTTACCCTTAGTCCCCCGGTTTACCCCAAATTTGGATGAACCCTAGTTTCATTCAAACCCAAAATCACCTCGATTCGGTGTTAATCACCTAAATCATAGGGCTTTTGATCCTTGAACGAAACCGAGTCGGATGCAGGTCTTAATTCCTGATTGATGTGGTATTGAAGGGGTTTCGGGTTCGATTTAGCTTCGGGTGTTCTTGATTTGGGGTTTTTTGATCGAGAGGATTTCTGGTGAAATTGAGGGTTAGGGGAGTTAGGAACTTCAAAATGAACCGAAAGCCCACAATTTATAGGCTTGATTTCATGTGTTCGAGCTTTTCACTCTCGTTTGAAAACGCGTTCGTAGTTTACCAAATTAGGGAGATTCGGTCTGTTAATCCACGTTATTGGTTGATTGATTTATTGATTAGTCCGCTCTTTTATCTTTAGACATGATTGATTTGGTAAAATTTGTGAATTTGGTCAAGATTTGAATTCGGATTTCGCCACGGTTACTCCTCGGCTCGATTAGGAAGGTCAACGCGCGGGAAAATCAAATTAAATTATGGCTCGGGTTCGAATCAGGGGTCGAGAGGGTTGGCCGGTTAATTTGAACGAAAAGAGGAAATGGTGGGGTTTTTGGGGTCGCCGGAGCTCGTCGGAGCTCGCCGGCGTCCCTCGCCGGAAAAACGGGGAGAAAAGGGGGGGGGGCGGTTTAGTTGTTTTAACAAATTACACAAATGGTCCCTGTACTTTTAAACTCCATTATTTTATGTATAAATCTTTATTTAAGTTTTTAAAATGACAAAACGACCCCCTGCACTTTAATTCTAAGTTTTATTATTATTATTATTATTATTATTATTATTATTATTTATTTATTATTATTATTATTATTATTATTATTATTACCATTAACATTATGGTTATTATTTTTATAATTAACTAGTATTATTATTACTATTATTATTAGTTATTATTATTATTATTAGTATTATTATTATTATTATTATATTATTATTTATTATTTTTGTAATTAACTATTATTATTATTATTATTATTATTATTTTATTATTTATTATTAGCAAAACTAACTTTAATTAATTAAATTACAAGCTGTTACAGATATCAAAGAGAAACAGGCGGCGCTTAGGTGGACACAGGAGGCGGAGGAGCAGCAACCCCAGCCATCCGACCCGTCACGAAGGGTCTCTCGAAAACCCTAGCCACCTCGCACTATACCGGAAACCCCTTTCCCTCACAATAAATATCTGACCAAAAACCCTTTAAAAGGTGGATGAGGGTCACAATCCACCGCCATCGAACCCAAGCGACCCAAAAACCGGGAACATCAACCACCGATCGGATCTACGGAGATCGTAACCGACGCAACCCATGAACCAGGATACACCATAAGAAAACACTCATGACAATGGAGACCACGGGCAGGCAAAAGCAGTCGGAACTACCGCATCATCGGCGGTCACCAGCGTCGAAGAGACGCCACCTATGGTGGCATGCAGATGCCACCGATGACGACCTCCCCTCTACCGGCAACAACAACCGAGACACACCATCAAAACACGGAAAGAGCAAATAGACGGTGCCCTCTCTTTATGAAATGGGTGTATATGCAGAAACGCATTCAGGGGACCATATTGCAAACATAAGAAGTATGGTGGCCAAACACACAATCCATACCTGACTATTCATCAAGTTGTATTTTTCATAGTACAAGCTTCTTGTTCCCACTGCCTTCACCACCACCACCACCACCACCACCAACCCCGCCGAAGATGTCGTCACAGCAGCGCTTCCGCACCCATATCTGCCTTTGTGAGCTTCAGTGCATCAATGTCGATTGAGCTTGTTTCTTCGCGCTTCTCTTCCTACAAAGGAAAACAGTAACAGCAGGAGCACAAAATAAAATTAAAATATCTAATTTCAATTCCTATTTTCAATGTTCACTTAACATACTTTCAAATTATACATTAGATTTAATCATGAATAATGTCATGATACATATATGAACTTTTTTATTTTAACACAACAAAAAATCAACACATAATGATCCTTCACTTTTATTTTTAATAAATTTACATTCCTAACTAATTAAATTGCATACCTTTCATATTAGACGACGGTTCATTGGTGTCGTCAATTTCTATGGGTTCATCAACAGTGTTGGTGAACTTACTAAAACTTGATCGTTTTGCAATTCTTTCACTTTTCATTCTATCTGCAAACACAAATATTATTGTTAAATATTACTACATTTCACCATATTACTCAAAACAAAATTCTAATATCCTACATACCTGTTGTCATTGTGATTTTAGTAAAATTATACAATGATCCAATTCCTACACAACCAATTTCAAAGGTCAAACGAAAGTGTTATATTAAAAATAACTACATTCACAATAATCAAACTAATATGAAGAAAAAATCCTTCATAGCATCACGGTTTTGTTTGATTGAGTCAAAGATACTTATACATATCAAACTCATCTACTTTACCCTTCTCATAAAAGTTGAAACATACATACATGAATCAATACTTTTTAATTAACCATCTACATTTCAACACCATTACTCAAGTAGATTATCAACATCGTCGATCTACTAATAAGTTTTACCATACCAAACCACTAAAACACTCATTTGTTTATGGTACATATATGAACTAAATTCCATTTTCATGTCTGATAATTACAAACTATTAGCAGCCCCTTAAACCTAATTTTTCCTTTACAAATGATCTGAATTTTGCACAAACCAATTACGAACTAAAATCTCACAGGCACCCAAACATACATTAAACCTAATCGTTCCATTTCAATGATTTTTGCGACCTTCAAACATTAAACCTAAATCTAATAGTTATACAGTGTCAAGAACGCTACTAAAATCTCTTAAGAGTGCTCATTTCGTATCGAATTTTATGTATTTCAAGAACCTATTTCATCACAAAACACATATCACAAAGTGAAGATTACACACCTTCAATTCCGGTTACCGAATTAGGGGTTCGTCTTTCTGTCAATACCTTCGATTTTAAGCGAAACTACATTTTATTGAATCCTAAAAGAAGTTAAATCTAATAAAATTAACCTTCCGAAGATACAAAATCGGAACCCAACACAGGAAGCTAGATCGGAGGGAAGGGGGCCGGAGAGTGCGTTATAGCGGAGGCTGACGGTGCGTAGGCGAGTCAAATTTCCGAAAATGCCGAGGGGGAGTTGGCCGGAGAGGGAGACACCGGGGAGGTGGAGGGCGGTGACGCGGTGAAGGGTGTCGTCGCAATGCACACCTGCCCAGACGCAAGGGTTTTGCTGGGTGGTGGTCCAGAAGAGGGTGCGGCCACCCACGGCTGAGCGGAGGGAGAGGAGGGCAGCACGGTCGGAGGACAGATCTGCCGTCACTCCGGCGGGTATGAGGAGCAGAATGTGTAGGAGAATGAGAGAGAAAGATGCCATTGTTGAAGAAGAAGGGAAAGGGGGGCGGGATTGGAACTGTTTATCGCCACTGTTCATCATTTGCTCTTTTCATAGTATACAATTATTGTGAGGTTCTCTACATATAAAAACAAATTCTTTGGTTTGTTTTAATCTACGAAATTCATCCTTCATATTCATTAAGAAATACATCGTCGTTCTTATAAACTATTTAAGTTATCATTGATTTCATACCTATAAAATATTGTTTTCAGAAATCTTATAAAACAATTGTTGATAGGGCTGTAAACTTTAAAAACAACTTGACTCAGTTCGTTTATATAAGAGATGAGCTGAGTCGGTTTGCGAGTCAATTTGTTTATTTTAAAAAATGAATCCTGTTAATTTTTTAACCAATATTCATATATATAAATTAATATGGAATATTTTTTCACATTCGCCTAAATTTAACTTGTTTAAACAATGATAAGAAATTGGTATTTCAACAACTATGATAATCTTTTATATTTTTCTACTTAAATGTTTTTATTAAACAGTATCAATTTGACCATATATTTACGATTTATATAAATAATTGAAAGTAAATTTGATTTATAATTTAAAAAAATTATAACTTAGCCTTAGCTAACAAGCAAGGTCACGGGCGAGCCAACGAGTCAACTAACAAATGAGCTACGAGCCGAGCTTGCATTGGCTCAGGATCCGCTCGTTTATAAACAAAGCCGGTTTCGATTGAGCTTCTTTCGACTTTCGAGCGATCTTTTAGTGAGTTTTCAGCGAGTTACAAGTCGCGAGATTTTTGAGGAGTTTAGCTAAGGAAACCTCAAGATTATGATGTTTAAAAATACTGGTTGCCATCACCTGAGCGGATAATTGGTCTGTTCTGATACACGAACCATGTTACTTCTGGGTTGTTTTCGTAGTCATTTCATCAAACACCTTTCGTGCACCCCATTCTCGTCGGTTCGAACCCCTGCAAATCTCACTCCGTTGTGCCTTTTCAAGCTAATTGGTTCCACCACAAACCACCCATCAAGAAATTTGAGAGACTTCTTGAATTCGAGGTCAGTTACTGCAGCATTTTCATCATCTTCTTCAGCTTCTGAAACTCCGACCACTGGTGCATACCTTTCTGTTGATATTCAAAGTCGTCAAGATGTTGCGGTAAGATTCAGCATTTCAACTCTGTTTAAGCTTCAATCTTTGCTCATACGTTGGTATATGTTTAAGAATCACTATAATCGAATGTGCAGCGATTTTGACTTCAATGTCTTCATGGGTTTGTATAAAATTGGATTCTTTAATGGAACCCTATCAGGGAATTCAAATTAGATAGTTAAAAATGAGAGCTTTTCATGCATGCCCAATTGATTATCTTCCATGGGATGACTGCAAGTTTCAATCTTGTGACTTCAGGATATGCTTTCAGAAGCGCTTTTATGTTTTGGAGCTGTTTCAACAAGTGTGTTTGAACCCGACAACCGCAAATCGAACGATGAGGTAAACCCTTGAATGCCTTCTAAAAATGTGAATATGTTGTTAAGCATTTGAAATGTTTTGTTTGGGGTACAGTTTTAGTGGTTTACACATTTGATAATCTTGCAGATTTCGATTGTTTCGATATTTAATGTGTCTCATGATGTGCATCAAAGTATTGCATTGGCTGCTGATTCAATAGGCTTGAAAGAAACACCAGTTTACAAAGTCACCACAGGATACCAGTCTGATTGGATTGAAATTCTAAGGTTATTGTGCTTTCTTAATTTCTCACAAGAACATTATGTTCACATGTTAATGATCACCTTTCTATGGTTATATGGTCTTAATATGGTATAAGCTTATGTTGCAGGAATCTTTTCATCCTGTTGAAGTAACAGAAGGCCTTTGGATTGTGCCCGAGTGGAAAACTCCCCCGGTATAGCTTTCATGTGTTCTTGCCATTTTAAAGATCGTTTTTGTTTTAACACACACCTCGTCATGGTCAAAAACATCTTTTAGATTCTCTGTTTAAGCAAGAATGTAAAATCAACAAAGAGCTAATTGAAAAGTTGCGAACTTTACTCGAATTACAATTCTGGGGAAGATGGTAGTTAATGGCTCATAATATGTAGAAACTTTCAAGTTTTTCTGTTTTGTGTTATGAGCCGCCTATACAACTGGTCCCGTGAAGTACTCTTGAACTGTCCTCATTTAGGTCGCTGAATATAACGTCAACTAGTTAAAATATCATTTATTGATGATTTATTTACTATTCATGCTTCATATATTCTTAACATTACAAATTCACGATATCTTTAGTTCCATATTTTAATTTTAAATGAGTTATATTGGGAAATTCTTTTCATAATTAATTGTATGTAGAGAACACAAAGAAACGACTAGTAAACGTGTAAGACGTCTGCTTCAATGACCGGTCCGATTACAATGCTAGTATTAGGTTTTATTATTGAATTGTATTTGGGAATTCAACAGGACATCCATGCAACAATAATAAGTCTAAACCCGGGGCTTGCTTTTGGAACCGGCGACCACCCAACTACCAAATTATGTCTGCTATTATTGCACAAATTAATCAAAGGGGTGAAAAAGTTTTGGATTATGGCACAGGTTCAGGGGTTCTTGCAATTGCAGCGCTAAAGGTACTTCTTTAATCACCTGAGTTATTTTTTTCGTTCACCAGTTTGCAATCTTGACCATGAGGTACAGTTTGGTGCAGCCTTAGCCGTTGGGTTCGACATAGATCCTCAAGCCATAACAGCTGCACGTCATAACGCTGCTTTAAACAACATAGGACCCGACAAACTGGAACTGCAGGTTGTTCCCAGTAACTTAAGCCCTATGTCAACAGACCAATGGCAATGGGCTATGAAGAGTGATGGTGTAGCAGAGCATGGTGTGGAAAATATTAATGAGAAGGAGAAGTATGATGTGGTAGTTGCAAATATTCTTTTGAACCCGTTGCTAGATTTGGCTGATCATATTGTTTCTTACGCTAAACCTGGTGGTGTCGTCGGTCTCTCTGGTATTATCTTAGAGCAGGTACCTTCTAACCAGCAATTTAGTTTATAAAATTTTTGGAAATAAGTTGTCTTATATCGAGATGTTTTAGGTACCTACAGTTGTGGACCGATACTCAGATCTTTTGGAAGGGATTACCGTGTCACAAATTGATGATTGGGCTTGCATACGTGGCACAAAGAAGACTGGGTAGCTGAAGAAAAATTTTGTCTTGTACATCTATGGATGATTTCCTGCCATTCAGTTGCTATCCATTAATATGTTCCAAAAGAGTTCATAATTTCATATCATATGAATTGTTAACATTAGTAAACTGATATGGAAGTGTCACAAATTGATGATTGGGCTTGCATACGTGGCACAAAGAAGACTGGGTAGCTGAAGAAAATTTTTTGTCTTGTACATCTATGGATGATTTCCTGCATTCAGTTGCTATCCATTAATATGTTCCAAAAGAGTTCATAATTTCATATCATATGAATTGTTAACATTAGTAAACTGATATGGAAGTAAATGCCAGTTAATCTAACAAAATGTGCTTTTAATTTTATTTCTTCACAAGATAAAACATACATGTTCGTCCAAAAAAGATGACCAAAACATAAACATTCACTCGATGCCTATGACCACCGAAAGATGATCAAAACATAAACATTCACTCGATGCCTATGACCATATGTCTGTGGCTCTCTTTTAAAGTACAGGTCTTTCTTCAAACTTAAAAGTTAGAAGTCACTTGTTGCCTGCGTTTATCATTCATGAAACATGACAAAGAATGCATATGACGTACGTGTTACAGATCACCGCTTAAGTTGCCTCCTAGCCAAAGCAGGAGCTCTGTTTGGGATGTAAACCTTGTAGCTTACCTGGCAACAGAAATCAACAAAACATTGCAAGCTCAAATCATTACAATAAATGGGAGAGTAAATAAACAACTACTTAACATTATATATTAACATATAATTTATCATTATAACAATTAACATTAAGCAGTAAACACTTACCTGCACCATTTCACCACCTCTCATCACAGACATCGTCTTCTTCTCAAACTGCGAGTTGTCATTGCTTTCATTCTGCTGCTCCTTTGAGCTCCCTTCTTTTATGGAAGAAGAAGAGGGTGTTTCATCAACAGCAGTTGAGTTTTGGTCAACTTTATTGGTATTGGCCATAATTTTTGATGTCTCATTCACAAACTTATTATCTACCCTACTCGTGGAAGATGGATTTGCACACTGTAATTTCGGTTCGGCTGGCTGTGATCCACTAGAGTGCTGCTCGCTGTAAGTTGCAGCCTTTTCATCTTTTGCTGTGGTAACAGAAGGATCCCTTCTCCATGTAAACCTACTCCTATTTATAACTGGCTGTGACGCAGGTATCGTGCTCACAGTTTCATGTTTCAGCTGCTTAACACCACTTTGATCACTCTTAGGTTTTTCATCAACAGGAACTTCTGGTTTTGTTTTAATCCCACCTCGGAATCTACTTAGGTTTTCCAATGCTTTTTGTCTCAAAATTAATTCCAAATTATCCACCTCTGATCCAATATTACCAGAAACATTGCTCTCTTTTTCCTTATCATTATCAAGGTTAGAACCAGAGTTTACTTCTTTAACCACATCTTTTTTATAAGAAGACATGTTAAAACGATCAACTGCATCAATACTATCATTGCT
The DNA here is from genome assembly GCA_024085815.1 of Flaveria linearis. Lineage (NCBI taxonomy): Eukaryota > Viridiplantae > Streptophyta > Magnoliopsida > Asterales > Asteraceae > Flaveria > Flaveria linearis. The sequence goes on from JABSNV010000038.1 coordinate 8,332, forward strand.
TTTACTAGACGGGTAATCATCATAATCATACACCATCTCTTCTTTAACCTCGTTATATTTCATATTGTCTTCTTCATGCTCTAAATTTGCAACAGTAATAACTGATTTCAATCTCATCGGGTTGTTTTCCACAGTCACTTTCTCAATGCTTTCACCGCTATAATTACTACTTGGTGACAAAGAGCTCCTACTCTTACTCCTGTTCTTCCTATTTTCAATTCTACCCTTGGTTGTCTCTCTATGATCCTTTTCCTTTTCTCTGGACCTACCGCTTGACCTCCCATGTGAACCGAGTTCATCTCTACTGTTATCTTCATGTTTACAAGTGGAACTACTTCCAGAATCACTGCTTGCTGAACTAACATAAGCATCTCTTCTCGACTTCTTCTTATTGATCTTTTTACTTTTCTTAGACCTTTTTCTTTTCTTCACAGGGGACGAGTATTCACCGCTGTCCTCACTTAAAGATCTTCTTCTACGTCGTTTCTTACTACCCTTTATTTCACTTCGTGAGCGAGAACGAGCCCTTTTACGTTTATACTCACCTTCTGAACAGGAATATGAATTCAGTGATGAACTAGTGGATTCATCATCCGAACTAGAAGAAAAGGAATCATCTTGACGACGAAGCTTCTTGGATTTATTTCTTCTACTTTTCTTCTTTCGGTAACCCTAATGACATTGTAACCAACATGAGCATAAAGAAGAAGTGTTTTCAAGTTTCAATTGAATGCCTCATTGCCTCTTCAAGTATGTTGTTCTCACCATAATTCAATTCACGTTTTAAAACAACACATTAATCCAAAATGCCAGAAAAAGAAAGCGAAATTGACAAAAAAAAATCACACCATGAAATTAGGCAAAAATGTCGAGATTCAGCCAATAAACATGAAATTAACTAGAATACAACAATTATTTGGATAATATCAGGCAAAAAGTCGAAACCCTAAAAGCAAAAACTGGGATAGAATCAACAAACCTCGGAAGAAACCTTCGAACTCTTTTTCTTTGAGCGTTTTCTTCTAGAGGAAGAACCACTGCGTCCCATTAAGCTTCTAATTCCTGTTGATTTCACCTGTGATTTAAACACATAAACAACAACACAAAAGGGCTATACGATGGATAAATTTTGGAAAAATCGAGATCGATTAGCACGAAATAAGCAACGAATTCTTCAAATTAGCATATTACACCCAAAATTAAACCCTAATTTATGTCGATACGGTGTTTCGTTGAACACGAAATGATCAATTGGGGTAAGATAGGATCAAAGTGTATAGAACAAGTAGATTACAGATTAATACTTACTAAACTAAAAAATAGTCCCCATACTATTTAATAAACTACGATTTTGGTCCTACTCATTTTGATTATGTTTTAATCGTCTCATATAAATTGTCATTTAAATTTAAAAGTTTAAATTTTATCATTTGCATCTGAATTTTTTATAAAATTATAATTTGAATCCACTTAACTACTCCTAATTAACGGCGTTAGGTTTCCTAAAGTATATGTATGTTAGTCAAAACAATTACAAAATAAAAAATCAGCTCTATGTGGTAAATTTTAAGCGTTCAGTCTCATTTGATAATCACCATTGGGATTTTAATTTACGATGAATGATGGTCAGCATTTCTTTCATTTAATCAAGAAATTCATCTCTGGACATCATATTATATAAAATAAAATATAAGTATAACTAACTAAAAGTGATTTATTTATAACTTTATAAAACATAAAAAACAAAACTATATATAAATAAACAAACAAGTCATATAATATAAACTATTTGAATTATAACAATAAAAGACAAATTATCATAAAAGTATAAAAATAATTTATAGAATAACATTAACTGCCCATGAATAATAATCAAAAAACATCAATAATCGTAATCATAATTAAGCTTTAAACCAAAGAAATCTATGCTTAATTAATAAAACGGACAAAAGTAACACAATTACTAAACCAAAATACATTAACAAGACAAAATAATAAAATACATTTATAAAGTCAAATCATAACTACAATTATCAAAATAGGCTAAACATATAAAAACCCTCATGTGAGCTGGTTTTTTATTTTGTATTTAATTAAAATAACTCTCATGTTGGAAACTTAATGAAAAAGTTAACCGTGTTAGTTATACTTAGCAAAATGGATTCAAATAGTAATTTTAGTGAAATTTTTGGATGTAAATGATAACATTTTAAACTTTTGGATTCAAATGACAATTTATGAAACCCCAGGGACGTAAAACTCATTTAACTCTTATCTTTTTCTATTTATAATTTTTTTTATATCGAAGGAATTCAGTATTCAAAGCTGACGTATTAAATAAGCTCGTATATTTTTTTAACAGGAAATCTCTCTTACTCCTATATATATCCTACTCATATATCTATAACCATAAATGAAAACATTCTGCTTTATGAATTGAAAATTTGCATCCTATATATATGTGGTGAAATTGATTTGTACGTCTAAAAATTATTGCCTAAAAAGTACAAATAACATACAACTATATGCAAGTCACTAAAGCATATAGTTTGTGCAACACTTGTTTTCATATGGAAATTACTACAAAGTACAAATAACATACAACTATAGACAAATAACATACATCATACATGCTATCGATTAGTAACGTAACTTTCATTATTAATTTATAGTTGTTAACTTTTCTTGAAAAAATGTCATGCAACCTATATTACTAAGGTCAAATTGGACATAGTTAATGTTGTAGCGTCAACTCATCTATGTGGGACAATGAGAATCTTCATCATCAACTATATAAAACAAATAAACAATGATGATTTGTCAACAATTTTACATAAAAGCATGTTATGTGAGCAACATTTAACCATGTAATACATTTTGCATGCTAACTTCTACAAAAATAAAATTTAAGCAATTTTAGTCGGTTTTGGTTGGCAATTATCGACATTTACCCTAAAACCTAATCAAACACAGACTCCTCATCGTAAGTTCATCCCGACATGGCCCACCTTTTAGTTTAGTATAGTTTCGTCACGAAATGGTAAATTTGTAAAAGTTATCAACCACGGTGATTAATGAAATCAATCCTATCAAAGAAATTGTGAAAGCCACCCTTATATCTAAAACTATGTATTAGAAATGTATAGCAATATTGGATAACAAATTAGATGAATACCTTTTGCACTTGCATTTGTGTTTTGTAGATACTTCCCTCTAACTCCTGAGTCCTGAGAAACTAGACCCATTTCTTGACCCAATCAGTTGAATTGTTGTTGACATTATTGGGCCTTAGTGGATTTCGGCTCCGAATATCTTTCTAAGGTTCATGTTCGTTTCACTTGGGCTTTGTATAGTTGTATATTTATACTAGTTTATAGACCTGTATATTACACGGTTTAATTCAAATTATATTTTATTTATAATGTAACGGGCAACTGTATGGATATAGGTCAAAACATAGTGATTGTAATTATGTTCAAATAAACTATTTAAATATAAAACAAAATAAGGTGGACAAGTTTCACTGTTGGTGGGTTTAACCTAAACCGAATTTGTTTTCGGTTTTGATCCATACGTAATTTTTCTTATTTTAACCCAAACCTATTTCACAGTTAACTCAACCGAATCCAACTAACTCTTATCCATACTTTTATATGTACTAACACTTCAAATTCAATGCTAAATTCATCTTATAGCTCAAAACAACAAAAAGAACAAAATACAAAAAGAATCATGAGAAAACACTACATATATACCTAATAGTCAAAAGAAAAACAACAAAACACACACAAAAAAAAAAACTATGAGAAAACACTACATGAGAATTTAGCATTTCTAGTGTATGAACAAAATTGGTGGACTATTAACATGTTTGAGGATTTAACTGTTCTGTACATCATCATCATTGTCTCAGCACGTCATTTTTCACCTAAAAATCTATTCAAGAAGCTCATTTCAAGTGTAGAAGCTACTTTTGTAAATTTAACCAATATAAAGAACATTTAGGTCATCTACAAAAAAGTTTAACAATCTTAAACAAAAACCAAATAGTAATATTAACCAAAATTCAAAAATTTTCAAACAGTTTTAAAGCTTTAAACCTAAATAGAAGTTCAAATTTCAAGAAATGCTGGAAACCTCAACAAAATCCAACATTAAAACCTGAAAAGCAAGCAAAGTTTTGAGCTTCAACGACATATGGTAACATCTAAATAACATCAAAAAAACTGGCTTAAATGAAGAAAACTCTTGAAAATGATGGTGATTCAAGATGTTAATCCGCTCCATTAAAATCTCACCATTTGAATTAGAAAAACCTAATAAGAATCAAAACCTTAACACTCTAAAACCCATCATTTTAATCCAAAACCCCTAAAATTAAAGATGATTAAATAAGATATGTTAATAGACAAAAAGAAACAATCCAAATAAAGCAATGACCTTGAGTAATAACAAAGACAAACAAAGTACACACATGCAACCATAAGACAAAACAATAAACAGTCACTAATCACAAAGCTTGAGAGCTTTCACCAGAACTACAAAGTAGAAGCAACAATGTAAAACAATATACCTAAACTTCCGATTCTTTTAGTGTAATCATATTCGTTTTCTTTCAAAGCTTCAATAACACTCTGAATGTTTTCTTTACCTTCTTATGTAAAGTTTCACATGACAAGATAACTAAATAGCTTCCAAAATTCTATAAATGTATCATGTAGATTTGGATGGCATATAATTACCTCTTTAACATGAATACACATACACCTAAGCTGTGAATTTTCTTCTAAGGATGAAATTTTTGGCTTAATTTTTTTGTTAAAGTATTTAGAAATGCAAAAGAAACAAACCATGACTACTTGTCATAGCAACATTGTGATAATTCAACCTCACAAACTTGTAATACGTATTTATGACCAATGCTTAATTTGTAATTGGTACCTCCTCACCTAGTGTTTCACCGGATCATCTCCATTAACCTAAAAGGGCTCATCAAGACTCAAGTATGCAAATATTAGATTATTACAGACTATATTTTGCACAAAAATATGAACTATGTTAAGAACAATTGAAGTTCACTATTAGGTCAAGTAAATGCAACAAAAGTTTCTAAAAAAGAATAAAGTACCAATTTGAAGTTCAATATACGTAGTCACGAACCAATACTTTAGTAATCCCCCAATGATTAACGATTCGACTAATTCGATATTAGTCGCTTTTAGATAACAATCCCATCTTCCGTTTTATGATTCAATTAATTCCATATAGCACAACTAAATTCTAAACAAACCACATGATTTCCCTAGTAAACTCCTAACTTATTGGTTGCTTTCAAATTTGATAAATTAGTAGCAATGGAGACTAACGACAATAAAAACACATCACGATTTCTCTGAATGAAGCAAGCAAGCAGCTTTAAAATATTCAAGAATTTGGTCATGCAATAGAACAATGCATTTGTTTGATCATCAATCTTGTTCCACTTTCTCAAAACCTGTGAAGATTTCCTATAAAACAAATTACTCAAACTTTCCATTAATCGTATAAATAATATTTATCACCAATACGTGAGAAATTGAAGCACAAGATGCAGGATGACATCCCTTTCTTGTTATTAAAATAACAAAATATCGGACCGTTGAGTAAGTTAGTGAACTCGCATTCTTCTTACGTTTAATACTATTAAATCCATCATCCCCATCTATTTGATAGTCCAATACGGGTCATCTTCACCACCTACAACATCTCACACACCATTGAAACCTTTGGAACTCAAACAAATAACGATGGTAAGATTAAAATCCTTATATTTCGTTGCTCTTTGAATTTCTGGCTTATGTTGTTGTGTGATTAACGAGCGACTCATAGTTTATTTTCTTGCTTTTACAATTATATAAGCATTCATAGAATCTCAGGTAATCTCTACGTTTGTGTACCTTATTGATTTTTCATTATTTGTTGTTATGATTAGTTTATAAAGTATTACATGTACTTTTTTGGTGTTTATTGTTGATTTTCCGACCTTCTACATTATTTGTGAGTTAGACTTTCTTACTTTAGTAAATGTTATTGGATGTTATTTTCATTAATAGTTTTGACGGTTAGTCGAATGAACACACACACCAACAATGTTTGGTTTCACCGACTTACCTAAAGGTCCGATATCTTTTATTTTTTTTCATTAAAAATTTTTATTTTTATAATTTTTTAATATATTAGACGTGAAAAAAAAATGATAAAAATACTCTCACGTGAGGGACACATAACTGAGTTAACTGTACATTTATGTGATAGTTAGTGTAAATGACAATATGTGTGTAAAATTTTTAATAAAAGAACATCGTATGTAATTATTAAAACTAAAAGATATACCATGCAATTTCATATATTAATAAAGAACATAATTTGTAATTCATTGTATCTTTATATTTGTTTACATTAAATAAAAATAAAAAATGTTGGGTGAATGTGTGAAATTGTGAAAACGCTTGAAAGGGAAATGGGTTATAAAGATTGGGGCGGTGGAGTTAGAGCATTCACATCCCATTCCTTATCTTTATCCATATAATTACACTAAAAATCACTACTTCTTCTCTCTCCTTTCAATTAAATAATATATTTTTATACCTTTTTCATTACCTTTTCTCTCTCCTTCACTCACAACCACTTTCAAAAATATTAAAAAATTTATAAGGATTGTACAGTGATTCTTCAAATATACCAATCCACAATAACATTTTCTCTCTCCTTCACTCACAACCACTCAAAATCATTCCATATAATATACCAAACACACTCACATAAATATAAGGCATGGGTTGTGAATGCTCTTACACGTGACTACTTCAGGAATCCCGACATGAACTTCCTCAAACACCTCATAACTTTTCACCCCACACCTATCCCTTATTATTATTATTTATTATTTATTATTTATTATTTATTATTTATTATTTAGTATTTATTATTTGTAATTCCTTTTGCGGATTGTATATATATTCTTGTTGGTTTAAATAATTATAAACAACTTGAGAGTTAAATACATCGAACATATTAAACATATCAGAAAACGAGATAACTATTGTACATAATGCGATTATGTATTTACATATCTTTTCTCTCGTTTTTTATGTAAAATGTACTTTATTTGATGTTAATCGCACCCCTATATTTACCTATATATGAAAAAAGCAAGATAATGAACAGTAAACCGAGGGTGACTCTGTCATTTCAAGTTTGTTTCAAAGGTTATTTTGGTAATTTACTTTGCTATCTATTTAAAGACATCTTCTTCTTCATTGTAGATGCAGACATTATTTGGAGAGAGAAATAGAAATGGAAGAGGGAAGGAAAGGCTTCATCTACACCGTCGCACAGCCACCGTCGTCCCGCCACCTTCGCGTCTCCGCCGTCACACTATAGGTGCTTGCCACTTGCTACCGGCGACGCTTAAAAAAGTTAGCCATGGCAGCGGTAGTTTGCACTCCATCACCTCTTTCTTTCCCGATCTACAATATGCAACAACCATTGAGTCGTGATTCACCTATTAACGAGCTTATCGGGACCATAAAAGTTACAGTGTTCGTCTGGGTTTTAGTGATACGATCGGTGGTGTGGGTGATGACGATGAAAGGGCCGTCGCGTTGTCACGGGAGTGACGACGGTGGTAGGGGTGATGAGGTTGAGGGGGTCGTCGCGTTGTCATGGGGGTGATGACGGTGGTGGGGGTGATGATGGGGAGGGAGTCGGTGGTATGGGTGATGAAGGTGTCTAGGTTTTGATTCATGGATCGATTTTGTCGGTGTGAAACTATGTTATTGATATTTTGGGGTTTTTTGAGTTCTTGCTTCTGATCTATTAACTTATTTGATTTCTTTAGTTCGATTTGAAAATTCTGTGGTTGTGATGCATACCTGAGCCGTGCAGATGAGATGTTCGATAGAAATGTTTGAAGGATACCTTTGGAGCCATGGTTGTTATGTTTGTAAACCTCATTTTTTGAGGGTTTTATTGTTGGCTTTGCTTGCCGGTATGTTTACATCTAATCCCATTTTTGGGTATGAATGGTATTTTTGAAAATGTGAATGCTATGATACGTTGGTAAGCCTCAAAGGCAGTGATTGTCGCATGAGTTCTTTGATGGAAATATGTATTACCTTAGAAACCTGCACATCAAAAAGTGGCTTTAACACAAACAGTCATGCGTCCTTCACTGACTAATCTTTATGTAACTTTTATGCAAATAAAGTTTGCCATTTATGTTCGAAAAGTTTGGTTGTAAAACATAGCCAAGGTTTTTTTGGTGGTTCTATTGTTTTGATTAGTGTGCGGGATGGCTTTACACATGTAACCACACCTCTATGATTATGAGTCTGAGCTTTATTATAAATTTACCTATGTATGAAAAAAGCAAGGTGATTGAACAGTATAGAGTGTAACTTTTTCATTTCAACTACATGTGAGGTGCACATTTTGTATTTGCCCTTACATACATAAATTGTTGTTTGGGGCGTAAAAGTGTGTTGTTGAACTGTAGTGTTTCACTCTAAAACAATGATGATAAATGACTCCAAATGGTTTTTGTTATGGCGTGGCAATCGTTTTGTTTGCAGCCACAATAACATGTCTTTTCTGAGCCTCATGTTAAGTTGGATTTAGGTTAACATGGTGTTATAAAGTTACATATTATGTATTCGATCAACTTTTTTATCAAAACACAATTTGAGTTTAACATATGTAATCTGATTGTTAAAATTATATCAAATGGTTATTAGGAGGGTGTGGATCTTAATGAAATGAATGTTAAGGTTTTGCTAGGGTGTCTTAGACATCGGTTATAACGTGGTTTGGATTCCCCGCGCAACGCGCGGGGTGTTAAGACCTAGTTATGTTAATTTTATAATAAGTATATACATGCTGATATTTCAAAAGTTTAACTCGATTTCTTTTTTACTCGTAAACAGCGTTATATCAACCCATTCTCATATGTATATTTTGGCTTTGGTTAGTAGAATGGTCATTTGATTACGTAAATGTTAGCTCCAACCGGATCCTAATTGCTCCAACTGAACTTCAATTCTCCGTGTTCTAAGCCTACACATAATTGAACATCACCGGTTAAGGCGTCAGAGAGGGGGGAATTCTTCTTGTCACAACCTTTCGTCGTAAGAATAAGTAATCAGAAATAAGGATGTAAAAGATGTGTGTGAAAGTAAGAGAGTGAGTTTATGGAGTATTTGTACATGAGAAAATCAATTCTCCATATCTTGTATTTATAGTGTTTTATGATTCAGTTAAAAAGGTCATTTATGATGATGGGAGTGGTATCAAATTAGTTTGTTACGCAATTGGGCTTTACCCTTTATTGATCATGTATGTGATATATTTGCGGTTAGGATTGGTGATAATTGTAATTCCCTGGATGTAGGACGCGTGACCTTGTTTTATTACAAGTCGTGTTTTTTTAGGTGTCTTACGTCTACAGGTTATTATAAGAGAGTGTATCCCAATAAGTAATAGATGTATTTGTAACGACTCTTGTATTTTTCTTTGTATTTATATGTAAGATTGACAAAATTTATATCGACCGACTAAATGGCCAAATCACCAGTAATTAAGAGTGATGTTGAATCTTACAAACTCGTATATGCTACCAAACGTGTTCTCCACACTTATTATTTTGTGGACCAATTCCATTAAAAAGTTAATATCCCTCTCAAAAAGTGTATGTTTACCCTCTACCAAAGTACCAAATAAAAATTGTTTTATATCTAGTTTAAGCTATAATCATATTGTCGATTATACTACATATGTTTATTTTTACTCAAGATAATTAATTTTTACTCAAGTTAGATTTTTTGTACTAGAACTTCGTCCATTTTAATCATTACAAATTCTTATTATTTTAACTCAGGAGCATAAAAACAAAGCACAACGCTCATTTCTATTATTTTCTAAGTTTTTTCAACGGCCAAAAAATGTTATAAACCTAGCCATCCGGGTAAACTCATTGGCAAAATGTCACTCACACCCTGCGAACACAAACGTTGATTACTAGGCTCGTCCATCATTTAAGAAAAACCCACCACACAAAGACTTATTATAATAAAATGACCCACCTGAAATATATTATAGTAAATTGTTCCCGAACCCATTACCTCTACGTTAAAAAGCCATGGATGCCTCGCATTAGTTTTCAAGTTTTTGATTTAAATATTATAACCAATTTGGATGAGAAATTACAAGTAAAACAAAAAAAGCTCAATGTGACCCAAAAGATTGAATATTATATCGTCCTTTATTAAACTCAGTATAGAATATAAAACACAAGTAGAAAAGATCAAAACTTTTTTTAAAGAAAATGATATTAAAAGGAAGAAGACGGTTGTTAAAAGATTAATAATAATACAAAGTAAAACGAGGAGACGGAGAAATTAATGAAGAAGAGTCGCCGTCAGTGCCGTCCATGACAGAAGGAGCCACCTTAAATTCATTTGTTGGTAATAAATGCGACCGCCTATGATGGCCGTTAGATCTCATAACTATATTTCTAACGCAGCCACCGTTTATCATGTATGTTCCATCCAAACCAAACATGTAAATAAGTCTCATGTTATAAATCAACACCCTTTATACATTTTGTATAACACTATATACGACGTGTAGGGTTGGATACATTAAAAACAAGGAAAGTTCGAGAGGACTGTCGAAAGGTTATACGTCTCATATAACCTTATACGACCCCTTATACGACACATACATGACTATACGACATAGTAAATTTAGACACTAACTGCAATTAAAAATTTCAGGGGTTGTCAGATGTGTTATACATCTAATCTAGGACTATACAACCCGACTATACGACGTGTATAGTGCTATACGACCCGGTTGAAAATTTGGGTGTTAATTTATAATTGAGGGGTATCTCAATAACCATAGGCGAAAGATAACAGGAGCCAGGGGGTCACCACCCCCCTCTTTTTTCGTCAGTGTTTATTTTTAGTTTAATAGTGTAAATTGTTCGCCCAGTAATATAAATTATTTATATATATCGAGTTCACCTCCCTAAAAAAATTTAATTCACCCATGCCTCCTTTATAGTTGTGTTCAATCTTCGTAACTAGCTATAATCGGATCCCTCAATTAATTACACTTGCACGTGTACTTTTGTGCTAAAATGAATTCTCTTTATACTATTTCATGGTTTTTAAATTAATTTGCAGTATGATGAGAGGGGCACCAATACCATGGGGCACAACACAACAACATTCTCCCCGCCGGAAGGCGTTATCTCACGACGAGCTCTCGTCGTGGCTTGGTATCAAAATCCGACCGTCGGGTCTGATACGACGCTCAACGGTTAGTTTTACATGGTGTAGTGCGGTATGAGTGCATCTTGAAATGTGTATGTTTGATGTAGTTTAATATGGTTTGATATGACACATTATTATTTTTGATTTCATGATGTGATGAAAGTTTATAACCCAAGTGCCCCATACATCCTTACAAGAGTATCATTGTGTGTCAGAGACATCTAAATGATAGTGTTGTAATTTTAATTCCGATAATAAGTGTTGTACTTTCAATCAAAATGTTGAAAATTTATCTTGTATGATGTAGCATTGTAGGATGTGATGGTTTTTTTGATAGAAATGTTTTAGGCGGTGATATCTTAAAAAAAATTAGTAAATTTATCTAGATGATTCACAATAAAATAGTTTTTAATAGGTTATTTTGTAAAATAGTAATTAAATTCTCGAATGGTTTTAATCAGTTTACTCATAAACATTTTTGTTCCACTCATATTATTCATATTTTTTTTGTCTCAATTAGGTTAATAAAGTCTTAGAATTGTTCTAGCTAGTTCATTCATAAATTATAAAATATTATTAATAAGTTGATATATAAAAATTTAACAATATTTAGAAAAAACCAAAAGCAATTTATTTTAAAAAATAGAATGAGTGACATAATTAAAACACCATTAAAACTTTAATAATTTGATTATAACAAATAAAAATATTAATAACCTGATCAAAACAAATAAAAATATCATATAATCTAAATAGAATACCTTTAAAAAATTTGATTACTATTATATGATTATATGAAATTTTCTTTTTTAACTGACACACCACACAAACTCTAAATCTATTGGGAAGTAGACACCTACAACACACCTAAGTACAATTAGACTAAAATCCTTTTGATGGATCGATAAAATAGTTAACTTAATTTTTAATTTATATTTAATAACATTTTTGGTCCTTAAGACTTTGAACCATTTAATTGATATAGTCTAAAACAAAATATTTTATTACATCATGCTTTGAGGTTGCTTTTCTTCCTCTTCAGTCGCTATAGCTACTCAATGGTCTTGGCCGGTAGACGTCGTACCACCATCGTTGCTTTACCACCGGTAATACCTACTATGACATTATCTTTAGGTCAAATTCCATCTTTGATCGAAAATTAAAAGACTAGTGCCCGGGTTGACACAGCCCACGAGTCTGTTTAAGTTTCTGAAAGTCGGATTTTAAGTTGGGAGAGGGTGGGGTACATGATTCCATCAAGAATATTTGACATGATTTCCCGTTGAGTTGTTACAAAAGTGAGATGGAATGATTTTTCTATAAGGAAGGGCAACCATTGATATTAGGATATGGATTTTCTCATATGTAGCATACACTCACAATCACGTCAAAAAACAATAAAAGATCATTTAGAGAGAGATAGGGTGGATCTTTGCATTCCTTACATGTAGGTTTCAATTTAGGTATAGATTATGTTTAATGTTTTCTCCAAACAAAAGAGATCATGCATGCAATTTAGGTAACGTCTTCCTCTCGTGGTAACAAAGATCTATGTATGCAAACGTGGTTTATGATACTTGCAACCGTTGTGGCATTCGGTACGTCCTATGTGATTGTTCAAATAGTGACTTGTCTACATTTCATAGTAACCCAATAACAAATTTTAGAAACACTCGTTCTCGTGTTCACATTCACGAGTTTCAACTTTAACAACTTAGATGCATGTTATATTAGCAATAATGTACTATGAAGTAATTTATGAATAAAAGTTGAATATGTTTACAGTTAAAAAAACAATGGTAAGCTTATCTTTTTTTAAAGATAATTTTTTTATTAATGACAACACTAGCAAGATGCTAGGAATAGAGTACATCAAACCAAACTATCATAATATGGGTTCATCTAATCATTTATTACAAACAAAAGTTTTTCTTCTTCTAATTTTTTTTCATATGTCTCTAAAATTCAGAAAATATTTAATCACTTCAAAAATCAGAAAAAAGTTGTATACTTTCGTGTGTAATTCCTTGTAAATGAAACTTTCATGTGAATTAACTAATGGAAGTTTAAACTTTTTAGAACAATTTAATGAAGAAGATTTCTAAGAATAAAAACAAGTATCGATTGTAATGAAGATCACAATTGAACCAGATTGTAAAACTACGATTGCTATGAAGCTACAATTCTAGAGTAGTGAGGAGAAGGCGAAAGTTATTACTTTAAACGTGATGAACGTGACATGGATTGTGATAAACAACAACGATGACAACCATTCACAGCATGGGGTGCTGCAATAATAATTGGCGGTGATGGTAGCTTGAGTAATTTTATTGTTAGGGTTCATGCCACACATCCAAACTGTATCATACACTCACCAATCAAATATTATTATGTCATATTACACCACATTACATCACACACTCTTATTTGGTGACGATGATGTTGTCACACCATGCCACACCCCTACAGTTGATTTTGGTCCATATACACGATGACTTTTGGTTTGCAACCATGGCGAGAACATGCTGATATTTCTTTCCTGGCGGCGGAGTTACCATAATGCCATATCAGGGTACACCGTGAGGAACAATATGTGTGCCCCCAACCCCCACCACCTAGTCACACTTAAAAGGTGATGATGGTGATGATAACGGATCCTTGTGCAAAACTAAAGTACTACAAGGGGTAAATATACATTTGAAGTAATTACATAATCTATCATTGACTACAAACCATTTATGATGCATGTGATCTAATAATACACCTAAACTTAATTTTTTTTAACAATGTTAGTGTAAAAACAAAAACCATTACAAAATGAAATCTCAGGACATTATAGGCCAAAGGCTTATTTTTAATTAACCGTTTGAAACAAAAGCATAATTTACTCAATTCTTTTAATATAAGAGTTCATTACACAATTAGTCCTTGTGGTTTGCTCATATTACAATATTGGTCCCAACTTTTAACAAATTACAGGTTTGGTCCCAACTGTTTACCAAACCGTAACTTTATTGGTCCTTGGAGTGAATGGTCGTTAGTTTTTCAAGTTAAGTCAGTGTGAAATGACCAAAATATCCTTTATATTTAAAAAATAATCACTTTTACACTAATATATATGTAATTAGTGGGTCCCACTCTAACCCACCCCACCCCCTCCTCATCCCCCTCCCTCTTCTATCACAGTTACAATCCACCGGACCACCGTTAGAACCATCGTCGGTGGTCGCTGGACCGCTGCCAGAACCACCTTATCATCCTAAACACCTTATCGTTGTGATCTCCCCGCCAGCGACCACATTCCTGGCATCTACTTTCCCTCCACATCCCTGGCAGCCCCGAGGTTCTGCTGCTCTTGGTTTTCTGACAAACTGTTGCAGAAATGTTAATAATGAAGAACACACTGTTGTCAAGTTTATAAGTTTCTTCTGATGTATCTGTTCATGGTGGGTCCTAGTTTTATCAGAAAGATTCTATGCAATTTTAACCATCTCATTGCCAACTTGTTGAAGCTTTATTAATACCTATCCACGTTGTGTGTGTGGTGGTATGGTGGTGGACGGTGGTGGCCGGGGATGGTCCTGGTCATGGTTTGCAGATGGTGATGGTGGCTGGCGTACTACACAAAAGTGGGTCTATAGCAACGAAAAAATGATACATTATAGGGACGACAAGTCGTCGCTACAGAACATTTTGATCTATAGCGACAACATGTCGTCACTATAGGTTTTGTCCCAACAAATTTGTCGTAGTAAGTAAAACAGTCGTCGGGATAGACCCCGTCGCAAAAAGTTGGCTATAGGAACGACATGTCAACCCTATAAGTCGTCGTTATAGATAGTATTTATTTTGACCCTCTTGAATTCATTCCTGCTTTAAACATATTAAAAATATTAGTTCAAATAGGTTATTTTAACCCAAACACACTAAACAAACTAGAATCGCTTACAATGAGTCATTTGACTCAAACATACTTAAACATACTAGAATCATACAAAAGTTAGTTCAAATTGGTCATTTTGACCCAAACACACTTAAACATACTAGAATCAATCAAAAGTTAGTTCAAATTAGTCATTTTGACTCAAACACACTTAAACATACTAGAATCACACAAAAGTTAGTTGAAATGGGTCATTTTGACTCAAACATACTAGAATCACACAAAAGTTAGTTCAAATGGGGTATTTTAACCCAAACACACTTAAACATACTAGAATCAATCAAAAGTTAGTTCAAATATGTTATTTTGACTGAACACACTTAAACATAATAGAATCGCTTAAAATGGGTCATTTTGACCCAAACACACTTAAACATACTAGAATCATACAAAAGTTAGTTTAAATGGGTCATTTTACCCAAACACACTTAAACATACTAGAATCAATCAAAAGTGAGTTCAAATGAGTTATTTTAACTCAAACACACTTAAACATACTAGAATCACACAAAAGTTAGTTCAAATGGATCATTTTGACCCAAACACACTTAAACATACTAGAGTTGCTTAAAATGGATCATATTGACCCAAACACACTTATACATACTAAAATTGCTTAAAATAGGTCATTTTACTCCAAACACACTTAAACATGCTCGAATCAATCAAAAGTTAGTTCAAATTGGTCAATTTGACTCAAACACACTTAAACATACTGGAATCACAAAATTAGTTCAAGTGGGTCATTTTGACTGAAACACACTTAAACATACTAGAATAATTTAAAGTGGGTCATTTTGACCCAAACACACCTAAACATACTAGAATCACACAATGTTCGTTCAAACTTACCCAGTCCGATTCTGCGCTTGCATTCACCCATCCTATGCTTTCTTTAAAATGCATCTTCTGAAAGAGATCAATCGGACGACTCCACTGTGAATAGTAAAAATTCTTAGAAATGAATCTTTCAACAATTAACATATAAAATTACATATACATACAAGTTTACAATTAACATATAAAATTACACATATACAAACTTAAAAGCATGAAAATATATCTAGTGGCATTTTATCAAACACTTGGTATGCATAACCTAATCTAATATTAAACCCAAATACACTTACATATACATACAATTTTACAATTAACATATAAAATTACATATATACAAACATATACAAACTTAAAATTATGAAAATATATCTAGTGGCATTTCATCAAACACTTGATAGGCGTAATTTAATCTAACATTAGACCCAAATACACTTTCATATACATACACTTTTACAACATAAGATTTAAACCCAAATACCATACAAGCCAAATCACTAACATAATCTCTTAATAACACTTAAATCATAAGATGTAAATGAATTTCATACCTTTAAAACCTTCAAACTCTTCAATTTCAAACTTAAACTTTCAAGCTTACCTAAAACACAAAAATTTATATAAAACTTCCAAAACAAGATTATATAACCTCACTATAATAAAATACATCATTATTTACCTTCAAACACTTTACTTTTACGCAAAGATAGCTTAGAATTCGAGTGAAAGCCGAGAGGAAACGAGAGGTTTGAGATTTTGGTTTTAGGGTAAAAAATGAGATAGAAAGCCTCTGGTGCGATTAACTTTAAAAGGAGAGGGAAAAAAATAAAAAATAAACGGTGAGGGAAAAAATAAAAAATAAAATATATTTCACCTGTAGCTATGACTTGTCGTGTGCACGAGGTTTTGATAAAGTTTGACCAACCTATAGCAGCGACAGGTGTCGTCGATATAGAGTTTGACCGGTCAAAAAAGCCCAGTAAACCTATACCGACGACTTGTCGTCAGGATATACCAACCTATAGCATCGACAGGTGTCGTCGCTATAGGCGTCGTCGGGGCATGGTTAAATTGTTATATTGGCGGGTGGTGATTGTGATGGTATAGTGGTGCGATCGCGACGGTGGATGTGCAATGGCACGGTAACGGTGGTCGGACTATAATGGAGGTGATGACATGGTGGTTGTGGTGGTCGAAATGTGGTGGTGGTGGTGGTCGGGTAGCGGTGGTAAAGAAGACACGGTGGTTGACATATATATACACTAAAATTGTATATATTAGTGTGTATATTTATTATATTTATTATGAAAAGTGGGTCTCATATATATTATATGTATTTTGTTTTCGGGAAAATTACCAGATTGGTCATTTGACCAATCTGGTTTTACCTAATAGCCTTTGACCAAGGTATTTACTAAAATAGCAGACCAATCACAAATGATAAGTGGTACAATATCTCCTACCGGCGATACGAAAACATGATATATTGCCAAAAATAACCAACCGGCGATACATACACATGATGTATCGCCGGTATATCGCCCAAAAATAAAAAAATTAATATTGCCTACTAGCGATACATCATGGTTAGGTATCGCTAAAATAGAAAAAGAAAATTAAAATAAGGCCGGCATATCGCCTTGTAATTAATTTCAATTATTATTTCACTTAATTATAAAATAATACCCATTTTCTGATTTTCTTCTGTCTATTTGCGTGAAATTCATTAGATAATACCTATTAGATTACTAAAACAATAATATGAAGAAAAAAACATCATACATAATATTACAATAAAATCATTACAACGTGCTGAATAAATATGTATTTATTAATACAAGTATAAAAGTAAATTTAATAATAATGTATACAAAAGTTTACCACTGTGGTTAAATAACCATTACATCTCTAACCGAGTAAAATACCCCCAAAATTTTTGTCAAGTTTTGTTGGTACAAAAAAGATAGCAGAATAACAAAAAGGTGCATCCGTTTTATTATAAAAATCCATAACATTTGTTGACCATTTTTCTGCTTTATCATCTGAAATGACCCATTTACGTACTGAAGATGTTTTGGCTTGAACATTTTCATGAGCATGATGACGGTTTTCGAGAGGGTTTTCTTTAGTTGAAGGTTCGTGTTGATTCTTTGGACGCCTCCATTTACTCATGATCTAAGATGATGGTTTTGGAGCGGGTTGAGAACAGTATTGATTTTTATCCATAGATATATTTCTTAATAAAGTAAGAGTCTTTTTTGGATAGTGAATGAAGTTTAGATAATGTTATGTATATTATACTAACAATAATTTGAAGAAATTTTTTTAGATGAAATGGGCCTTTTTTTGGGCTGGGCGATATGGACTGCATCTGGTATCGCCGACGTATCGCTGGGCCTGGGCGATACCATGTGCAATCCATATCGCCAGAGTATCGCTGGCTTTAAATCACGTGGGCGATACACATGCATCTGTATCGCCACGTGGCGATATCATGGTCATTTTCGTAAATACCTTGGTCAAAGGCTATTAGGCAAAACCAGACTATCTGGTAATTTTCCCTTTGTTTTTTTAGTTTAGGGGTATTTTATTCTTTTCACTTACATTTAACTGAGAAACTCAGCAGAAGTTAGTGTCAGTGACCAATCGCGTAACGGTTAAGCAAACAGTAGGGACTAATTATGTAATTACTTAAAAATTATGAACAATAATATAATATGGCAAACAAAATGGACCAATCGTAATTAACTCTAATATATATTGTAACACTTAGCGAAATTATTCTTAAAAATTGTTAATACTGATATCTTTTGTTATTCAAGATATAATATGACAGAAACTAAAAACAACAAATTTAAAATTTAAAATAGAGATACTTGGATATGATAGTTAAATGTCCACTGTTCAAATTGTTACATTTTATTAATTCTTTTTATATACATCGATTAGTTTATAACTTATCCACAGGACAAATCTTATTTTTAATAAAAAAAAAACTAAAGTGTCAAAATTCAAACATTTAATTAATAGAAAGTTAGCATCGCATTAAATAAGCCTACTTCATTAAACAATAAGGATCTTATTATTTACATCATAGTAATTACGGTCACATTCTTACAACTAGGGGTGTGTATGGTTCGGTTCGGTTTTTCGCTCCCATCGAATCGATAACCGATTGTCGGTTATTGCAAAAACAATAACCGAAACTGTAACCGAGATTCGGTTTCGGTTCGGTTTTTATTTTTCGGTTTTCGGTTCGATTTCGGTTCGGTTTCGGTTAATTATCCAACATATTTTTTTACTTTCTTTTGCTTTGGTTCGGTTTCAGTTCATTATTTTATCAAGCGCTCATAAATTTTAAAGATACAATTATCATTTTTCTAGATGTCTATATCAAAAAATCTTATTAAATAACAAATAAATGAGTAAGTTCAGGAAAAAAAATTATTGCATTATTTTTATTGATAATTAGAAATGCTAACTATATTAAAGTGTAATAACTATTATAAACGTTGTAAATGTAAAATCTAAACTTAATTTATTCAACCTTAATATAATAGTAGATTTTGAACTAAATAACTACTTATGTAAAAGAGATAGTTTTAATTTTAACTATTATAAAAAAAATTCTATCATTTTAACATATAACATTTCAAGGTATTTAAGGTATCAAACTAAAAATACATGAAAATATGTAGGAAAAACATGAAAGTATAAATGGTTCGGTTCGGTTTCGGTTAATTCGGTTAAGCAATGATACAAAACCAAAACCGAAACCGATTTTTGGTTAATTCGGTTTTTTGTTTATTTGGTTTTCGGTTTTCTGTTAATTTCGATTCGGTTTCGTCGGTTAATAGTACGGTTTCAGTTACTGGTTCGGTTTTTTCTCACCCCTACTTACAACAATACCATAAACTTTGAAAGTGTTTTGCAGTCTTTTTTAAAGTATAATCTTTCTAGTTTATCGTTTTGATATATATTTTATATAATTTTAAATCCACATCTCAATATAAAATTTTGTTGCAAACTTTACATCTACACCAAGATGTAGGTACTCTAATTTTTTTTTTTTTTAGATCAAAATTAAAATCTTTCATAAATAAACACCTTACGCTTATAAAATTTTCTTTTATTTTTTTATATTTTTGTTGCACACATACCCTTAACCAAGCTTCGACAAAACACAAGTCAATCTGTCAATGCGTTTCCACCAAAGTTTGTACGTTACGCCGAATTAGTTACAAACCATTTGTACTTTTTGCTAGAAAAAACGGTAACTAAAATTGTTCATAAATAAATTGTTTATAAATTATAGTCACAATATTTTTACATAATTCCTGCATTAGCACACGACTAAATAACATTTTCTAATATTTTACAAAACTTTAGATTTCATTTATAGATAATATTAAATTTTTATATTTTTTAAATTAGTAAAAACAAAAGTTTATTATTCTCTTGGGGGCGGACGGCGTTGAAAGCATCAATTATCACAAGCCGTCTGTTTCATTCGGTTGCAGCAATGCAATCGCCATGCGCCTCCACTTGTCTACTCATTTCGAAACTAATAACCCCCAAAGTACAACCATCACTGCATACGGTACAACCAATTCATCCACACGCGTTAAACAACAACGATCATCATTATCACCACCATCATATTCATCGTCGTCATTACGGTTAACAAAATCAACAGATCGATTGATTGTAACAAATTGAAGATTTCTGTTAATGTATCTACAAACGCAAGGAGATTTAACATTATCAGCGCATCAAAAACATTATCAGGCTGCTTTTTAATCCTAATACATTCTCATATTTCATATTTCTCTAAGCTTTAGGGTTCATATGCTCTGAAATCAAAGAAAAAAAGGGAAAAAAAAACGGTAACGTCGGTGGTGGTGGTTGTTACGGTGGCGATTGGGGTGGTTGTTACGGTGGTGGTGGTGGTGGTTGTTTACAAGCTACATCAAGCGACTTCTGCCGGAGGGAGATTCAGATCCAGATCGAGAGCGAAAGGTTTCTCCGTCGGTGGACGATCGGAATGATAACTGAAATTGACGACGGAGGATGAATCGGAGTCGCTTTGAGAGCCGTTTCCGGCGGTAGCGATGGTCAAATTAGGTGCTCCGGCGACAGATCCGTCGAATTTCACCACATCACGACGGTTGCTACCGCGTTTCGCGAGGTGATCGATCTGCGAATGGAAGATGAACAGCGAATGCGCCACCGGAAAACCGCCGCGCAAATGCGATAGCCTGAGATCGAGCGGCGGAGCCACCGGAACCACGGCGATCGGAGCACCGGAGTTAGACGACGACTCGACGGTGCTGCTTTCACCGCTCCGGCTCTTCGTCACGACCTTCTTCCCTCCGGCGACCACGGCGGCGTTCGGGAGGCACAATTCCGCCGGAGTCGGGAAATTCGTCTTCGCTTTGTCACCGCGAAACTCCCGTGCGGCGGCGTCGTACGCACGCGCCGCCTCCTCCGCCGTATCAAACGTCCCAAGCCAAACGCGGCTCTTCTTACCGGGATCTCTGATCTCCGCCGCGTAACGGCCCCACGGCCGCTTCCGTACACCGCGGTAGCGCGTCTCATTGCCGCCGTTGTTGCCGCCGGCGGTGATGACGTCAGGTTTCCCGCGAGGAACCATGGTGTGAGAAAAGGGGAAAATGTGAGAAAAAAAGGGTTGGTGTGGGGGTGTTTATATAGTGGTGGGGAGTTGAAGAATAAAGGCCACTCTCATGACAATAGGCGCGTGAGCGTGTGCGTGTGGATGAAATGTTAGGCTCCTCCTCCGTGGCCTAGGGCTAATTTCAAGAGGTTTTACCACCCATCCATACTTTGCTAAATTAAGGGTGTTTTTTTTTTGTTGTTGTTACATTTTCACACTTTGATATTTCTATTATAGAGCATATAATATCAACTAATTTCATTTGGTACCCTAAGAAACAAATTACTTATGCATTCTAGACTGTTATTAAAATGTATTTTCTAGAGTTCATATTACTACTGTAATACGATAGGTAAATCGTCAATTTGGTTTCTACAATAGACACATGTGGATGTGACAACTTGTTCTTCTTCAATGTTATTTTGTGAGTTGCCTTTCTATGGTATAGGTTACGTGTGCAAAGATTTATAGGAAATATATCATTAAACTACTTTGTTATGGAGGTATGTTTGTGTCGGCAATCTAACATAACACATGATTACTAGATATTTGATATGTTTTAGACTTATTATGTCTGGCGACAAGGTTAGGACATAAGACATTTTAAGAAGGATGGCGTCAAATCTATTGAAACGATGCTCGGTTGGGGTGGGATGGTCAATGAATTTATGTGATTACGTAACTATGTTTTGTCTGGTAGAGGCTAGATGTTAGTAGGGCGCTTTATAAGTGAAACTACATATCTATGCAACTAAATACATATTGTTGATAAATTCTATGTTTGTATATTTTCCTAATTCTACTGTTACTACATAAGGTCTTGATATGACACATCTAGTAGATGAGAACACTAAAAAACATAAGTTGTAAGATAACATAACCACCTAAAACCATTATAACTCAATCAAAACTTAAATATGAAAAAATTTATGACCACTAGATATCGAGTGAAGTGTAAATATCGTTTTCAAGTAGTAGGATAAATGGAATAAGATTAAAAACTATAAAGGAATGGTAAATTTAACTTCTTGCTTATATTTAGAATTTGATGGTAACAACTACGCATTTTAAGAGCCTTTTCGTGTGTAGCCGTTCTAACTTTTAAGTTGGTTACATGAACTCTAATATTTCTTGTTTTGTTCATCATCATACAACACTTTAATGTAGATGTTTGTACCATAAAATTAATTATGCACACTGAGCTTCAAGAGGAATTTGATCATTGTTCACGTAAGGACATATACAGTAACCCTAATGTCTAGATCACACAAGGTTCTAACATGATAATCAAAGCTCAAATCTACGCTTATCAACTTCGACGGTCTTAGACGTGCCATTTATGATTTGAACTACGAGCCAAGTCAATAACAAAAAAATGTTAAATGTATTCTAGCAGTTGATACGGTGTTTTGTGAGTAAGCTCGTGCAAAGATGAACTTCAATTTTATAAACAATAATAATTACTTCAATAGTATAAAGATAATATAGGCAAGTGCATATATTGTATTACTATAGTTTGGGGAGAACCAAGTATTGACTTCTGAACACGTAGTGCATTCTTCTGAAAAAACGATTAGTAATATTTGATTTGTTTGCATAAATTGGGTTTTTAGTAAAGTAATGAGAAGAAAAATTAAATTAAAAGAATATTAATAAAAGAAAAGCAATAGATAAAATATTATATCATCTAGGTTTTAATCTCTTTAACCTAATGAATAACTACCGTGACTAATTTAGCTAGTTAACTATAATGGTGATCTGATATCTAGGCTCTTGCTAAAATATAAAATAGACACGCAAAATCATAAATATTTTGGACCTTCTACCTTTTCACCTTATGACCTACTATGATTAAAACAAAACCCCTTCATTTAAAATACCAGTGAAGGTAGAGATCACGACTCTAGACTCAGTGTGACTTATTCAATCAAGACAACACTTTAAAAATATCTTAAACCTTGTGACTTAGAATTTTATACACATACTTATGAAAGGTCACTCGTTAGATAATTTTTTCGATACAACAATAGTGCATAGGAAAACCCTAACAAAATACTAAACCCTTTTATTCAAGTTTAGTTATCACATAGCACAATTAGTTACCAATTAAGATTTATGACTTTTTTTGCACTCACTAGAGTTAGAGTCTTGAGTATCAAACTCTGAGAATAAAATTTGAATACCCTTTAGTACTAGTCTATACCACTAACTCAACAAACTCAAACAAGACATATAACTAGGACTTGTCGCAAGCAAATTCGAAAATGACAAACGATTCTTCAAACATACATACTTATTACAAGAATAAATTCAAATCCTTTACTAAATTTAAAGAAGTTCATAGCCATAAATTATAACTAATCAAACCGGGTCTTGGTTCATATCTTCCTAGACAATACAAGGATTATCTAGCTTACCATAATGATAAAAAAAAGAAGCAATCATAAACATAAATGTAGGGCTGGCAATGCCTGGTCTATTTATTACACGATTAAATTTGTTAAATAAAAATATTATTTTGTAATTATTTATATTTTTTTAAATAATTAAATTAGGAGGGTAGAATTCATTATTTCTCATCCTTGGTGCATATAAACATTTTAAAAAAAATTATAAGCATAAAAATAGATAGTTAAACAAATTATTTTCATATTTGATATTTATGTTCCTCGCATCATGTTTAACCTGTAAAACATAATAAGACATTTTTGTCAACCCTAAATAAACGTATACATGATCAAATGTATAGATATAAAACTGATTAAGGCCTTGAATCTTCAATCTTCAATCATGTGACGCTTCTAATCTTTATAACTTCCAACTACTACTACCTACTTACTAAATTGTTGGTTTGGCTTAGCAAATAAGTGATTGCACAAAAATTCATATCAATTAAGTATAAACTATGTTGTTAGTCAAGGATCAAAATATAAAGGTATAAAGTAACACCTACTACATAATTGACTAGGTGTTTTATCATATCACTAATTATAATCAGTTTATGTCGTACTTGTTTATTTATGAATCCATGTAATCACTGTGGAGATTTTATATGACCCTTGTGATGGTTCCTCGTTATCTTCTTTGATCATCCCACATTGCAAATACATGAGACATGTTGTCATTTCTCATTTCAAATAACTAAACTCAAACTCATCAAATCTCATAAGCACTTTATATACAATATAAACATATACACATTTATGTGACTTATTTATTTTATATACACCTGGTGAGTGATCTATGTTTTTAAGAGCACATTACAAATTGAATTTTAAATTTACTAAAATAAGCAATGTTGATTAATTTATAACTTTAAGATTTCTACACCATAATTATAACAGTTAGTCCCTATGATATGAGAAATTACACCTTTAGTCTTTATTTTAATTCAATCATAACACATTTTGTTCTTGAAGTGGATGTTTGACTTCATGAAGTTAACGCAATGTCAAGGGAATTCAAGGTATAGCCTATTCTACATGCAAATAAGAGTGATCTATATCATGTTTGGAACATATTTATAGAACTTGATGTGTTATAAAGTTATTTGGTTATTGAGTTGTATTACTTACGAATTTGATTGATATCCTATGCCTATGTTGACGAGAATAGATGATTAAGTTGAATTTCTTTAAAGGGTTAGAGGAAGTATCTAATATGTAGACATCATTAATATGTAAGTAGGTTGGTATTTACCTATGACAATCTTGATGATTACTATAAGTATTAGGATAAGTCCTAAATGGACTATTCAATGTAGTTGAATAATAGAAATTATGCATAGATTATCTATGTTTGTTGGAAAGTTGAAGTTCTAAATAGACATGTTGATAGGTTGCTATGTGGAACTAAGGATCATATTGGTGCTTGATAATTGAACTTGTAAAGTAGAATTTGCCTTGTAATGATCATGGGTACGTTTCTAATCTTGAGTGATGATTTAATTTTTGAATTTAAATATTGTAGTTACATGTTTTCAAGTAATAATTTGGTAGCATATGTTCAAAACATGTCACAGATGAATTTCTTGAGTGTTTAATAACTTGGTATGACATTATAAGTGTTACAAGCAGCCAAAACCAAGGTGTGATGCATAACCGTATTACTTTGGAAGTTTTCTTTAAATTATTTTCTGCAAATTAAATCGTGCATTGCACTTGCAAATGCATGAATATAGTTTATATTCAGTTATGGTATACATATTTATTGGCTTTTGATGAATCTATTGGAATAATGGCTGGCTTGCCCTTCTCCTTTCATTCATAATACATATATAATAAATACAAGTTACATAATCTACCTTTGACTATTAACACAATAACGTCCTACTCTAATACACCCCCGCAGTCTAAGGAGGAGGATTCCGAATGTTTAGACTGAAACGAAAATCTATGAAGAGGACCCTTGGAAGACCTTTGGTGAAAATGTCGGCAAGTTGTGTCTGGAGGGAACATGTAAGACTCGGATATGACCTCGACGAACATGTTCGCGAACAAAATGTATATCAACTTCGATGTGCTTGGTGCGCTGGTGATGGACCGGGTTACTGGCTAGATAGATAGCACTGACATTATCCGTGTAAACAATAGAGGTTCGAGTTGGTAACGCCCCAAGCTCTAACAATAAATTGCGAATCCAACAAATCTCTGCTACTAAGTTTGCAACACCCCGGTATTCAGCCTTTGCACTCGAACGAGAAACGACTATCTGTCGTTTTGAGGACCAAGATAGCAAATTGTCACCCAGATATACACAATAACCCGAAGTAGAACGCCGTGTGTCGGGGCAGCCGGCCCAGTCTGCATCGGTATAGGCAACCAATGTGTGTGCCGAGGAAGATGTCATATTAATACCCATATGCAACGTACCTTTGACATACCGAATGATGCGCTTAAGAGCAAGGAAGTGACCTGTGCGCGGAGCATGCATGTGCATGCAACCTGCTGAACCGCGTATGAGATATCTGGTCTGGTGAATGTAAGATATTGTAAAGCATCTGCCAATTGTCTGTATGTGGTTGCATCCTCAAGTAAATCACCTGTTTGCGTACTAAGTTTACTATTTGTTTCAACAGGAGGATTTACCGGATTACACTATTGCATCTTGGCCCTGTTAATGATGTCCTGAGCATAGCGAGTCTGAGACAGAAATAAACCTCCATTATGACGGGTCACAGAAATACCCAAAAAATAACTGAGAGGCCCCAAATCTTTCATAGCAAATTCTGAAGACAGTTTGGTCATCAAAGACTGTTTCAGTGCTGAGGAAGACGTGACCATAATTATATCATCCACGTATAAAAGGATGTATGCAAAATCTGAGCCATGTCGATAAATGAACAATGAATGGTCACTAGCACTGTGATGAAACCCAAGACAAGCAACATAATCAGTAAACCGCTGGTACCATGCCCGTGGCACCTGTTTAAGTCCATAGAGGGACTTAGTTAATCTGCAAGCATGATAAGGATAACAGGGGTCCCGAAAGCCGGGGGTTGGTGCATGAAAACTGTTTCAGACAAGTGACCATGCAAAAAGGCATTCTTTACGTCTAGTTGGCTGATCTCCTAATTATTTTGCAAGGCTAAGGATAACACTGCATGGATAGTGGCCGGTTTTACGACGGGGCTACATGTTTCATCGCAATCAACTCCCACCTGTTGAGACCTACCATCCCCCACCAAGCGTGCTTTGTAGCGCTCCATTGACCCATCCGATTTTAACTTGTGTTTAAATATCCACATACACCGGATAATGTTCATATTTGGTTCTCTAGGCACAAGTTCCCAAGTCTTATTATCGATAAGAGCCGTAAATTCATCGAGCATAGCACGTTTCCAAACAGGACTAGAAATGGCATCTGACGCGTTTCGTGGAATTGGGGAAAGAGTTGTTGTATTAAGGTTAAATGGCAGTTTTGGTTTGGAGTGGCCGGTCATGCTGCGAGTGCGCATCGGGTGGGTTGGTTGTGGCGGAGGTGGTGGATTAGGGTCGGTTTTAGGAAGGGTGCGAAGGTGGGGATGGTGGAGGAGGGATGTGGGTTGCGGTAGTTGGTTCGGCAGTAGGCGATGGGGGCGGGTTGGGTGGAGAAGCCGATGTTGGTGGGCTTGGTGGTGGGCTTGGTGCAGGGATTGAGGTGGTAGGATGGTGTGATAATGGGCTGGTGGGTGAGCTTGGTTGGTGAAGGTTTGGTGAGTTGTTTTGATTGGTAGGTCCTTGGGATGTGTTTGTTTGGTTGGTATTTTGTGTAGTCGACAACTGATTAATGATCAAAGGATGTAAACCCGATTCGCCCTCTTCGTGAAGGAAGTCATAAGAGGAGCGAGGAGAAATAGATGAGAAGGGAAAAATTGTTTCTTCAAAGACAACGTGACGAGAGATAGTAATCTTTTTGGTGGATAAGTCATAGCATTTGAAGCCTCGATGATTTGGAGGGTACCCTAAAAATACACAAGGAGTGGAGCGTGGTTGTAGTTTATTGATTGTGGTGTTAGGGAACAAGGGATAACAAAGACACTCGAAGGTGCGAAGGTTATCATAAGATGGGTTGCGATGGTATAGAAGACGAGTTGGTGTGTAATTGTTTTTGACTTTGGAGGGAAGAATATTTAAAATGTAGGTGGCCATGTCAAGTGCATGGTGCCAAAAAGAAAAGGGAAGGGAGGCATGTGTTAAGAGAGTACGAATTATATTATTTATTGAACGTATTTTACGTTCCGCCTTTCCGTTTTGTGAAGACGTGTAGGGACAAGAGAAACGGAATTGCATGCCATTTTGTTGATAAATTTGATGAAATTTTTGATTGTTGTACTCCGTGCCATTATCACATTGAAGAGTTTTTATTTTTCTTTCAAATTAAGTATTGATTAATGAATGAAATTGAAGAAACACGTTGAACACACTTGATTTGTTAGCTAACGGAAAGGTCCATAAGAAATTGGTAAAATCATCAAGAAATAAGATATAATAATTATGACCTCCCGAGCTTTTGACCGGGGAGGTCCAAAGATCACTGTGTATGATATCAAAAGGGAAATACGTAGTAGACAAGGAATGAGAAAAAGGCAACTTAACATGTTTGCCAAACACACATG
Source organism: Flaveria linearis (assembly GCA_024085815.1). NCBI lineage: Eukaryota > Viridiplantae > Streptophyta > Magnoliopsida > Asterales > Asteraceae > Flaveria > Flaveria linearis. The sequence goes on from JABSNV010000038.1 coordinate 37,197, forward strand.
ACTGACACAAACGATTATTCTTTACTCTACGAACTGAAATAGACTTATTATTATTTAAAACACGTAATAAAGAAGATCCCGGATGTCCCAAGAGATAGTGCCAGAGATCCTGAGACAAAGCAGCAAAGGTTGATGGAGAAGTGACTGAGGTGTTCGGAGAAGATAGCGGGTAGAGATCCCCCGTGCTGTCACATCTGAGAATAGGAATCTTGGTCTGGTATTCCTTCACTAGAAAGCCAAACGGGTCAAATTCGATAGAAACATTATTATCAGTTGTCAATCTACGTACTGAAAGTAAGTTTTTAATTAGGTGAGGGGAAACAAGTACATTGTTGATTTGTAAGGGTGGGTAGGGTGGGGATAAAGTGGTGTGACCAGTGCCTGTAGTCGGTATTTGGAGACCGTTGCCAACCACAATAGAATTTAAGCGACGATTATTGATAAAAGAAGAGAGATTACCTGTGTTGTGAGACATGTGATTTGTGGCTCCCGTGTCCATATACCAATTCTGATCCGGGTTTAAGGATATGGTGTGAAGAGCTTGTTCAATATTTGTAGGAGTGTAAGCATGCTTCAAGGCTGCATAAGCTGCACTAGGACCGGGACCAAGAATTCCCGCACCACGGTTATTAAAATTTGACCTCAAAGTTGGTTGTGTGGGGTACGGACAAGGTGGAACTCCCCACTGCGGTTGCATTGAGTTATGTTGTATCCACTGTTGTGGATAGTTATTGTGGTTACCGGGGTAACCATTGTACCCATATTGTGAGGGTGATTATCCGCGGCCCCGTCCACGAGTCGTCGCAAACCTGCCACGCCCACCATACCTCCCGCGACCACGACCACTCTAGCCACCACGGGATGTGTCGCCACGGCCGGGACCGTAGTCGCGACGGTTAGTGGGTGGTTCGGAGCTGCCCGATGTGGGTGGATTGGTCGGTGGTTGAGGCGAAGATTGAGACACATGGAGGACAGTGGGCTTAACTTGATGTTTCTTCCGGGTTTCTTCTAAAACAAGTCTCGAACGTGCATTGTTAAAGTCAGGCAAGGGGGAGGTTTGCTGCAGGAAGGTTGCAAACTCTCATATTCCGAGTTGAGACCCGAAATCAGTTGTAGAACCAGCGTTTGATCCGTCACAGGTGCGTCGACATTGGACAATTGATCCGAGAGAGTTTTTAACTCCTGACAATAAGCTGCTACGTAAGAAAAATCATCTAGCTTCGTGTTACTGAATTTTTGTCGAAGATGCAAGGCTCGGGTAGGTTTGCTATCAACGAAAATACTTTCAAGGGCGCTCCATGCTTCGGCGGCAGTGATCTCCTTCTTAACAATGGTGAGCAGCAAGTCTTTGGATATGGTTGCATAGATCCATTGTAAGACAATGGCATCTAATTGCTTCCAATCGTTATCAGTGGTGGATCGGGATGTGAGGGTGGTGTCGGATGGTATGATGTGCTCAAGAACGTTTCATGCAACGCATTGGGTTTTGAAGAGAACTACCCATGCATTGTAATGGTCTTCTTCGATGCTCAAGACGAGGTTGATGTTGTTTTTTATGTTGCTCACGGTTTTGGCAGGATGAATGGATGTCGGGTTGGATGGCGGATTGGTTGGGTTTTCGCCTGCCATGATGATCAAAGGATGATGTAGAGTTTTGTGTGTGGTTTGCGTGAGGAAGAAGAAGAGGAGAAGGGAGTTTATGAGGAAGTAGGAGAGGAGACGGCTAGGGTTAGGGTTAGTATCAATAGAGCCTAGGCTCTGATACCATATTGGAATAATGGTTGGCTTGCCCTTCTCCTTTCATTCATAATACATATATAATAAATACAAGTTAAATAATCTACCTTTGACTATTAACACAATAACGTCCTACTCTAATAGAATCGATTATTGGTTTCTTTCGCATTTGGTAGAGGTTTGAAACATCAAGCAACTTATATTACATTTATGATTTATTCACTAGTGATTGCAATTTTAATATACTAACTGAGGATCAACTATAGTTGCAAAAATTAACATTTTACAAAGTGCATTTTTCGTGCGAAATGTACAAATTTTAGGGTGGAATTATCATGCAAAAACAAGTAATAATCACGTAAGAACAAGTAATAATCACGTAAGAACAAGTAATAATTACGCAAGAAAGTTTACACTTACTTGATATTATCACGCAAGGATGAAATTATCACGCAAGAATACCTTCTTGCATGATAACTTCATATTTACGTGATAATTTCATTTCTGTGTAATTAATTCTAACATTTGCATTATAATTCAACCTGTAACGTTTATTATTGCGTGATAACTTCGTACACATTGAACGGAAATATCACTTTGTACAGTAAACTTTTCCTCTCCGTGTGTGTACCTTTGAAATATTAAATTCATGTGAGACAATGATGTAAACATTAAGACCATTTATGTAATTTTTTAAGTAAATTGATTTTAATAAACCAAAATACTACGTATTTCCTGATAAACTTTTATATTCTCAATTTGATCAATTACAATCCTAACTTTTATCTCAGTAACAATTACAATTCAGCCATGAGTATTATTTACACTCTATTTACATTTTGCGTCCACTCAATTTCACTTCTAAACTTTTCATTTCAGTTATAATCACAAGCATGAGAGATAACATGAGCAAATCGAGTATTAATATTCAAATATTATACGAACAAAATGCACTTGACAACAAAAGTAAAAAGTTAAGATAAAACAACTAATCAAATTATCAATTAAATTATTACCGGCTATGCATAATAGTTTGAAGGACTAAAAATTTTATTTTCTTTTTCTTGTGAAATAACTAGAAGTGAATTCACCTTATCACATGTATATGAGAATATTTTATTAAAAGAAAAAGAACAAAAGTCATATTTTAATCGAAAAGAGACTGCTGATGGTTGTGCGCGTGTAGTTGAAGCATAAATAAGACGCGTAGACACGTGATAGCGGTGAGTTTGATTAGGCGAAGAAAATAGTCCATTTCAACTTTGACTATATATGTGAGTAAACCCCTCATGACGTTTGCCTCCTTAAATGCTTCTCATTTTGCATTTTACTCCCTACAACTTTTCTTCTTTTTCATATTTTCACCTTAACTTTGTTTTTTTCATCACACAAAACTTATTAGTTTAGGTAACGTAAATATATACAACGAATTATGCTAATAAGGCCAAGAACCCATATAAATATTAAGAATCATAAAAATTAATACTAATAAGTTTGTAGTTTTAAATTTTATACTTACTATATACATTTATGTATGTTTATGTACGTTAAAAATTATTAAAGTAACATAAAAACCATCAAAGGGATGTTTTTATATGTTTTTAAACTTTTTATTTGTTTAGTTACGCAAGTGTAAATAGTATAACATTTATACGATTTATACATGTCTACATTATATATAAAATTCAATTTGTTAGCTATTTTTTTAATATCTAGGGAGACTAATAAAACTATATTTCAATCATTTTATATATAAAACATAAAAATGTTATGTACGGATAAGAGTTCTCACACTTCTAAATATATTTGTGAGTTCTCATGTAAGGTCATTATTTGTGGAAGGTGTGTGTGATAGATGACGATCTTAGTTTTTAAGGAAGGGCAATAAAACTTAACATAATAATAGGGTTTCAATATTTTTTTAGTTGGAAATTTCTATAACATGTTATCCTATAGAGAGATTTTATAGTAGTTTAATCTTTGAACTTGTCTCTAAGTAGAGCAATTAAAGTGAATCCGTATATAACTTGGTTTGAATAAATATATAAATAAAATAAATTTTTTTAATTATAAGTTGATATTTTAAGATAATATGATTAAAATTTTTTATATTATAAATAGAATGAAAATTTTATTTTAGAAGGAACATTTAAAAAATGTTGTTTTTAAAAACTTTCTTATTATACCTCTCAATTTGAATTATTTTTAATAAAAGATTTACTTTAAGAAACATCAATTCAAACATATTTAGTATTTTTTAAAAGTTTGATGTTTTATAAAATTTTCTTATTTTATAAAGTATTTATTTTTGTAGAAATAACATTAATAAAAAACATCTTTCTTAATTTATTAAAAATTATTTTAATCTAAAAAATAATTAAATATAATTTATGAGAAGATATATGGTATTATCATGTGTGCACCCTAGTTACCATTTTATTATAGTAGGGGATATCTAAAACACAACGACGTAACTATTTTAATTGTGAAGCAATATCTTCAATTTTCATATTATTCACTACTTTACTAATTCATCTCCTAATTTAATTTAGGGTTTATACTTTATATGGATTTCTAATTGTATCCTATTTATCATCATCCAAAACAATATTACACACATTTAATCATAATCGAATAACAAAAATCGAATAAGTTTGAGTTGTAGTGGTAAATTTTTTCACTTTTACAGTTATTTATACATATTTAACCATAATCAAATAACAAAATCAATTATAAATATATCATTAGTTTATCAGTTGTTCACTTAATTTACTTTTTTTTTTTGATAAATAATATCTGTTCACCTATCTTTGTGTTGCACACTTTTAAGTTTTGAAGGACTCAACTGAGGAGTTAGATTGGGTCAAAGGAATAAAGGATCGTTGATGTTTTTTAATTGGCACGTTACTTGAAGTAAAGGGACCCAAAAGTAATGTTTTCGTTTCCATAATGCATAGAAATTAAGGTGATATAAAGATGAGAACTAAAATGCAAATATTCTAAAGATGTGGGCCTATTTAGGGAGCTTTGATGACGACAGGAGAGAGAATGTGGGGGTGGGTGTGTGGCTTCGTGCGTGAATTTTTATTTTTTAACTATAAATATACGATACTGTTAAAGAAACATACCCTCTATTTTAATGAGGCCCCTTTTTCTATTTTTATATTTGGTATCACACGCGTAACGAAATCGAATCTAAATATCCAAAATTTGAAGCCGAAATATCTGAAATTTTAGATATTTCAAAATTCAGATATTTGAAATTTTAAATTCGGATTCGAAAAGTGTTTTTGAGGATTTTCTAATATTCGGATAATATTCGAATTATCCGAAATATTTCTATAAAAATATTAAATAATAACATTAATTATAAAATTCAGATGTTTTCAGGTATTTCGGGTGTTTTTATAAAAATTTTGGATATCGAACATCCGAAATTTGAATATCATAAATTTCAGAATCAGATAGTAAAGTCTACTATCCGAAATTTTTAAATATCCAATTATAACAACCCGACCCAACCCCTCAAAATGAAACTAATAATTAGAAAAACTTACTGAATCAACCCTGAGCATTTTTACTTAGAGTGAGACTTCAACCCAATATCTCATCATATTTACATGTATTGATTTCTTAACTTAATCACTTGAGTTAAAAATCATTGGTATGCGTTTATTTTACTCAATCGATGGTAATACTGCGTAAGGGTTCTTATGGACATGGACTTCTTACAAACTCCGGTTCAATCGCTAGCCATACAATTTATTTTGTCAACAATAGGATCCGGTGTTTTTATTGTTAGTGGTGGTTGAAGAACGATTTGAAGACCTATTGATTCTAAAAACTGTGGATCGTTCGGGAGTATAATAAACTCAAATCACACCAACAGAATTTTGGTCCAATGTTTGAGTCGTGGGTTCCTCCTTAATAGTATTTTTCGGTGACTTGGACTTGGGAGTGTTAAAAATAATCAAAAGTTGACATTCGTTTCAACAAAATTCACTCAGGTAATAGAGGTAGTTTTAAACGCCGTTAAAAAAGTAAACTCAAATCACGTAATATTTTTGCTTCGTTAGCTTATTAAACGTCTCCGACATTTTTCTTGTGATCAGATGCCTCTTCTATATTTAAGAGGTAGAAAGTTCAAGTTTTACAAATTGCAGTAATAGACAAAGTGGGTGTTTGAGATTGCTTTTCAAACTACTTCTGACTTTTTGGAGGTATAAAAAGATAAAAATGTCCCTCCAAAAGTCACCAAAAGTTAAAATTTTTAACTTTTGCTGATTTTTGAAGGAACATTTTTGTCTTTTTAACTCTCCAAAAAGTCAGAAATCGTTTTGAAAAGCAATCCCAAACACCCCCAAAATCAGTGGTCAACCAAGGACTTTTTTGTTGAGGTTGGAAAAATTTAAGGTTCGTTATACAATAAAAGGATAATAGCAAGTTAAATATAAAAAATACTTAGTTGAAATTACATAGTAAGTGACTAAGGGAGGAGGGGCCCCTCGGGTGCCTGCTCGGGTAGGGGAGTATCCAGCTGGGTACACCACCGCCACCCTTGCGGGTATGAAAGGTCGGGTAGTAGTCGCCGAGGGGTAGCCGAGAAAATAACGGCTATAAATCCGTTATTTTCGACCGTTAATGTTAAAAAAATATCTACTTTTAGGGCGACGAGGTGGTGGCGCTGCGGTGGCGTTGAGAGGTGGTAGGTGGTGGCGCGGAGGACGGTGACGTGGAGGGAGAAGGTGGTGGTGGGGTGAGGAGGGCCAGTTTTGAGAGGTTAATTAAATAAACACAAAAATAATTTAATATATATTCCCGTAATCATTTCACCTTCTAATTGAACAAATAATAACATTTCTGATTTCGATATGATCTTGTCGAAATATTTTAAGTTCAGATTTAACGTATCTCGCTTCGGACGAGGAATATGTTAATTTTAATATTTTATGGAATATTTTGTTTTTAATTATGTAATCTTTTATTTTTAATTATGTAATGTTTTATTTATAAATATGTAATTTTTAATTTTTAGTAAAAGTTATTTTTTTGAGTTATTTAAATATAAAAATAAAAGTTCCAGGGCAGTTCAGGATTGCATTTCTAACTTTTGAGGTGTTTCAAGGTAGCTCAAAGTACTTGTGATGTGTCAGTGTGTTATTGATATATTATTGTGTAGTCCAGTGTTGTCGATGGTAGTGCCCTCTCCTCCCTAAGTGTACTTTTATCGTTATTAAAAATAGATGATAAAAATACAATATACATTAATTAGGATGATAAAAAATTTTGATTTTCGTTTGTTGAATCCAAAGAAAGATTATCAAAATCAATGGTCTTAGAATTGATATAAAATTAATTCGTTAAGTTACGTATTTTGTGTTTGCTAATATTTAAATTTTCTCAGGGTCGATATTAATTTTAATTTAGATCGGTCTTAAAATTTCATGACAATTTGTATTAAATTTTTATAGGGCTAGTTGGTATTAGACCGTATCAATGCTACTATAAATGTTATTGTGAGGTTAGTCCAATTGAAAGCCTTTTAAAGTGAAGATCCTGATTTAAAAAAATAATAGTAAAAATATTTGACTTATGGTTATGTTAAAATTTTGAATTTAATCCTTATAGTTTAAATAAGATTTTTTGCGGTTCGAGTAACCATCTATCCAAATGATAGAAAACTTGAATTTATTCTCTTTTTGGTCACCGTTGAGTTGTGGTCTTCATTGGTTTGATCTTAGGTCACCGTCAAAATAAACATGGACACATAAATTGTATCATGTATAATCATGGGTGACCACACACTTTTATGACATAAAACGAAAATGTATTTTAGACGTCATTTATAAAATAAATAATAATAATGAGCATAACAACCACTTTTCTCTATTTTACGCCGACAACATATAGTTTTCGCCTGTATTTCTTTAATAATTCTTTTTTCAGTTGTAAATAGTTATTTCATTTATTATTTTGTGACATTATGCATTTTTAATTCGAAAACATTTATATTTGTGGGAACACCCGTTACATTTAGTTTGTTTATAAGAATGCCAATATTTTTTTTTAAATTTCTATCTATATAGTAAAGTTGTAGACTAAGTAAACATTATGTCACCCGTTTTCCAAAGAAACATTTTGTGGTTAGGTGTCACTTTTTTATTAAAAGGTAGATGGCGTAAATCTTATAAAGTGCAGGTGATGGTGATTTATTAGAGTAATTTTGTAGTAGATTAGAAGCCGTTTTAAAAAAAATCTAACATGTTTATAAGATTTCCAAGTTCAAATATACAATCTATTTTTTTAAATAAAAAATGAAGTTGTTTATATAAATCAGGCTCATAAACATATAAGAATCTAGATATATTTTTGAATGAGAGTATTAAGTTTTTTTTACTAAACACTACATTCATTCATTTTTATTTATCATCATCATTAGTATTATTATTATTTGCTTTCGTGTTGTGTTAAAACGCCTTATACATATTCATGAAACCGTGCTTGATTAAGCAACCTCTATTTAAACGTTTGAGAAGCGTTTAAATGAAACAAGTTTAAGTTTGGGCTTGAATAAATCAATCATAGCTTGAAATATCTGAAGTTTAATTACATACATATTGCTATTATATACAAATTATTATATAAGGGTAACTCATTTTATATTGTTAATTAATTGAACAAATTTCAAATGTAGTATTTCAATATTCTAGTTTTCGCCATTAATGTTTTTAAAAATTACATATATATTTGAACCTTTTTTTTAACCAAGTAAACGTAAGATTGACGTGGTATATATTCTTTTTAAAACAAACAACCAAACATGAATATAAGCGAACCATAAAGCGTAGTTAATATATATTTTTATAAGAATCTATTCAAGTCTTGATCTTAAATTCAAAGTTTAACTATGTATACATTTTAAGATTAACTATTTTCAAAACGTATAGATTTTGACTAAGTTAACCGAACGAGCTCAATTATAAGCTCGAATAGGCGAATAGCCAAATAGGATTTCGTGTCGTTTAAGATAGAAAATTGTGATAACAATAGATATGACTATTTACATATTTGATAAATAATCAAATAGTTTTATATTCTAATGATATTTTAATTGTGTATATAGACACATAGTAGCGTTTCTCTTCATGCAGTTGAGTGTTTCACTTTCTAACGGATATTAATTTACATTTAAAAGTAAGATTAAATGAGAATATATTTTTCATATAATATTTGATATCAAAGTGCAAACAACAACATGTTAATGTTTGCCCCACCCCTTGTGGTGTGGTGGCACTGACCTTGGATTTTAATATGGAGGTTGGGGGTTCGAACCCCACTAACAACTAACTTGATAAAGGATTTCACAATTAAAAAATTAAACTTTTAAAAAAAACATGTTAATGTTTATTTCTATTTATTTTAATGAAACATGAAAAGACAATGAATCAACCAACTCTCTTTTTAACACTCATATAAAAAATCATTTTGAAAAGAAAAATGAGAAAAGCAAGTTTGGTGGACGGCGAATTAATATCCACTTCAATGTATTAAGCTATTAATTAACTACATTTGTTTTTTTCTGAATCAATATGTATCGTATTTATTTTATATATCTTATTGTATTTTTTCTTTTTTCTTTTTTTATAAATTTATATACTACTATTTAAGTTTCAAAGGTAACATAATAGATTAGAAGCCAAATCTCGGACCACTCAACACGTAGATCATGGCACGTGTAAATGAGCATCGAGCTCATATAGTTTAATTTAAAACTATTTAAACTCGACTCTTTATTAGAAAAAACTTTGTCTGATTTATCTTAAGTTTAATGTAAAAGCTTGAGTTTGTAATGTGAGTAATTTTAGGAGCTTGGCTCATGTTTTGTTTGTTTATTGCTTAAGTACTTTTATGCTTGTATTATCTTACTATTTACATTACATATTCATATATTCATACCAGTAATTATAATGTACGAAATATATTATCTAAAATTATTTCAGGTATCTGTTATAATATTTATTATTTAATTATATATTTGTATTACAGAAATAGAATAGGGTTACACTAAAGGATTATTTTCTAACAAGTGTGAGAAACCACCGTCATGTATTACGTATAACAAGAGGATGAGAGTAATTTCGTCATGAAATTTTGGTCTACATTACACACGTGAAAACACATGACCATTTTAGACGTGAAAACGCATGATGATCTGGACACGAAAACACACAATGGTTCTAGACGTGAACACACAATACATTCTTTACATATAAAGGATTATGGCACACAATCAAAAGCACATAGTTTATACGAAATGAAAACCCCACACTTATAAACACACCTACCTCATCACGTTTTAAAATATATATTTTTATAAAAATAACTAACGCAATACTAGTTGACTTAAATCTGACATTTTCTCTGTTAAGTCCCTTAGAAGAATTATAAAGCTCAAGTCCAAACCAGTATCGTTGGGTCATGGCGATAGAAGAAATTATATGCACGTCTTTTTCATGATTGAAGCACATGGCTAGATGTGGTGGTGTTGATCAGGTTAGGTATTACTGTATTAGGGTTTCAGGTTAATTGGTTCGGGTTATTCGAGTTTTTTAGCTTTGAAAGTATACTGAAACCTGACCCGAATAACTTCAGATTAATCGATTTCAGGTTATTCGGGTAACAGGCAGGGCCAGCTCTATAGTGATTTGTGACGCAATGGACTTGGGGCCCCATAATTATAAGGGACCCCATTTTATAACAAAAATTATATTGGGTTTTGGTATTATATGAGCCAATGAAGTTTTGAAGCGGGAATCACTTGATAGTTGAGTCTAGAAGAAAATTTGGATGATCGACTAGCCCTTTTTTGTCTTTTTTTTATTTAAGAAATCAACTATCAACGGCTAAAAGTTAGTATATGAATTTTTCTTTGATTTATTCCTTTTGTTCAATGAAATTTGATTAGATTGCTTATGTTTAGATTGCGTTTCTGAAAAAGGCCTTAATTTTTTAGTTCGATTGGTGCCTCATAAAACGTTGAGCCGGCCCTGATAACATGTTGTTTGGGTCGGGTTTCAGTTATTAAACAATAACTTAAATTAGTAGACTCTAATGAGTTTGCTTTTAAAGTTTTATAAATTTTGTGGAGTTAAATTAGTATACTTCTATAAATTATAAAATGTGCTTAAATATATAGTTGTATACAAACAATTTGTTCAATTTGGACCATCAAAACAATTGTATAAAATAATTTGCTATATTATATCCAATACTCGACCCAATAACAATCGGTTTATTCGCTTTTTGGATGTTTGGGTCATGGGCTTCTTCGAGTACGAGTGAGATCGGGTCGGGCGGGTTAATTAGATACGGGTAAACTGATAGTTCTAGCTGGATGTCATGAGTTATCGTGATATGCATGGTGTAATTTCTAATTTGTAAACTTCCCATTCCAATTGTTTCGATGTATGGTCCGCATCTTGCTAGTGGCTGTTTTGTGGAACTAATATTCGTTATTAAGAAAAACTATAGCAATATCATGTTAAAAAAAGAAAACTATCATATAGAAGCATTATATTATATGGTGTATTTAAAAAATAACTATCATATAGAAGCATTATTTATGTTTTAAAATAGTTTTGAAAGTTTGAAATAAGTCAATAAAAGTATTGTTTATGTTTTAAAATGGTTTAAGAAAAATAACTATCATATAAAAGCATTATTTTAACTTATAATTATCGCTTACATGACACTCTCTTGACATCTTAACCAGTGAGACCCCTTTGATCAATGGTTTAATATGTGTCTTAGGCCCTGTTTGTTTGGCTCTTAATGACACCAGTCAGGTGTCTATGTCTGACTCGGTCAGACTCTGACGTTTGATTGGATACCACTGAATGAAAAATTCATCTTATTCCATATTTTATTAGGTTAGATATCTCCAATTGTCTGACCCAAAACACTCCTCCCACCCTAAGCTCTCATCGACCTCCCCTTCTCTTCCTGAGCTCTCTCGGTCAGACAAGCGGTACACCCGAACTCGCCGCCCTTCAGGAACTCGCCTGACCCTTCACCTCGGACTCACGATCTACCTCTTCAGCTCCAACTTGCAGCCGCCCTTGTGCTCCCTTGGTTTTGGCAAGTGCCTAAGCCGATTTTAGGGTTTCGGTTTTGATTTCTTGTTCAAATGAGGATGTAGGTTTGGTTGAAACAGACGTGAGACTGCTATAAAGTTCTTGAATTTGGGTTTCTTGAATTAGGTTAAAAGGGTTAAAGGTGAGTTTTGTTTGTTTGAAGTAAAAGAAGAATTAAAATGGGTTTGAACAATTGGGATCTGATGAGTGAAGGTGGAGAAATTGGGGATGGAGATCTGAGAGCTTCTATGGTGGATGTTGTGGTCGCTGTAAAATGTGAATTGAGTTTTGTGAAATGCAAATAATAATAGTAGTATATGGTGGGTATTGATAACGGGAGTGTGGTTATTATCACGCCACTCAAGCTCTCAAATCTTATGAAAAATATATAAATAACATATCATTATTTTTTGTTAATACTGATGTTAATTGGATAAACTGGTTGATTGATGTTTAATGTTATTGTTGATTTGTTGATCCCATTTAGTGATTCATAATAATTCAAAGGGGTAAAATAATTATTTTACACAATTATTTAGATATCCAACCAAATAGATTTAACTGGTTCAGTAATTATTGGTTCGGATCTTTTATTGGTTCAGCACTTATTCATTCAAAGTTGTCAAACAGCACCTTAGTCGTCTCACAAGTAATTGCTTTTCACCCTAACTATTCCCTATATAAGTATACTGTTATTTATATAAGCAATATTCTCATCTAAGATTACGAGTTTAATCGATGTTATATACAAAACCTCAAGTCATTATCAAAATCTAATAAGTGGCTTGACTCTTATATGTTATATGTTGCTACTTGCTAGTACGCGAACATTCTTTCTTTGTGAGGGTCACAGTCGATGGTTAATTTGAAAAAAGGATACATGTGGAAAAGGTAAGAGCATTCACAGTGGTATTTATCATTATCCATATAATTATAATAAAAGACATTATTTTTCTCTTTACTTATTATTAAATAATAATTTTATATACATTTATCATTATATTTTTCTCGCTCATTCACTCACAACAACTTTTAAAATTTTTAAAAAATTTATAGGTATTTAATAGTGATTTCCCAAATATACAGATGAACTGTAAATTTTTCTCTTATCCACTAATGAATTTACAATCATTACTTGTAATATAGTAACTACACTCATATAATTATAAGGAATCCGTTATTGTAACATCTCGTATTTTACGATAACTAATTAATAATAATAAGAATAATAATGAAAATATAAGTTTAATTATATTAAAGTTTACAATTAATAACCTTTTACATGAAATAATAACAATTCAAACTTCAAGGGTTAAGTGGTAATTTATTTAAACTAAAACCAAACTTTAGTTTTGTTTTGACAACCGATACAAACATCAGGGACCAGAAGTGTAAATTATCAAAAGTACCCAACCCCACCCGCATTTCCTTTCGCTATTCCTTTCACCATTGTCGACCGGTTTCTCGGTCGTTAACGCGCAATACCGACTTTAATAATCGAAAGTAATCCCGTATTAACGATGTTTGGTCATTTATAAACAACCTTCAAGTTTAATTGCATCAAAAAAATCAACAGAACAACCCATTCGACATCCTCGAAGTCGCGAACCTTCAACTCAATCCAATCCATTGTACGAGCATCCTAACTGAATTTGATTGAGGGCTTTCATTCCTCATCACCATACGAAGCTTCATATAAGATTAATTTATCGGGGAGAGTCAAAGAGTCGAAGTTTAGGAAGTTCATAGAATCAAAACCTTGATGAGATTTTCATAGATTAGACATAAAGTCTAAGGAATTGAACTCACGATGATAAGTGTAGATTTCACATGTCGTTGAGAATAAGTTTAGGAAGTTCATTTATCAGGGAGAGTCAAAGAGTCGAAGTTAAGTTTAGGGAGTCTAAGTTTTAAGCATACATAAGGCAATCCTATGCTAAGGCATCAAATTGCACAAAAGGCATAACATTATGTAGCATTCAAACAATATGTAAGCACAAAGTATAAGGATCTTTCTATGAGGTTCATGCAACTATAGCCTAGGTCACCATTTCTAATAACCTAATTCCCTATAGTTATGGGCTCTGATACCAATCTGTCACACCCGGACCTTGACGGCGGAATCGTCGAGGCGTGAGAGTTACGATTGTTCACAGCCACATAACGCTATGTTTAATGTAAATATTCAAATTAATAGTTTCAAAAGTGATTACAAACATAAGTCTCAAATACGCAATAAGTTCAAACATAAATCAGCATAACATAGCATTTTATTTATTTAACTAGGTCCACGTCCTAGTTTTATTGCAAGCTTCAAAAGATCACTCTAAACTCGGGGTTACCTGAAACATGATAAAATAAAAGGTCAACTAAAAATAGTTGGTGAGTTTCCCAAGTTTTCATACATAATATGAAAAGATTATAAGTAGCAATTCATGTCATAGGTTATAAGCTAGTAAGGTTATAGAACACATATCTTTACAATCAAACCTCGACTTGATTACAAGTATATAAGATTGGCTAAGTGTATTTGGTTCCCTAGTGCACAAGCATACGGCTCCTAAGAGTCGGCAGTTCATCGACTTTAGCACCAAATAGGCTTGTCAGGCTCAAAGATCTAATACGTCGCCAGACTAGCAATAGTTAATGATTGTAACAAACTATGTATCTCATATAATCACTTACAACATACAAATAACCATGACAAGATATAAAGATGAATTGCAAGTGCTTTACAAGTCTCAAACGTTTATAAGTGTGTAATGTATAAGTATCATGTTTCACCCCAAAATGGTGTGAAATAAAGTAAAAGGGGGCAAGGAAAACTCACTTGATATATATAAGGTGATGATAAGAATTTAAACGAGGCTTCAACGATTTCTTTTACGAGTTACCTAAATGTATTGCTTCCAAGATTAAGTTTATTAATAAGATTAATAGTTAGACATGAACTAGGGTTTCAATTAGGATTTGGGGGTTTAAATAATTAAATAAAATAATGAATCATTTACGTTTTGGGTTAATAAAGATATTATAAATCAATTAAGTCCAAGAATGATTAAAAAGTCCCAACAATTTAAGTTAATAGAAATTAAGTTTGAAAAGAAATAATTAATTTCATAATTAATTATTTGATAAAGAGAATTAATTATGACTTTAAAATTTTTAAAATCATTTTATAAAGTTTTGAACTTTTAAAATTATTTATTATAAAAATCTTATAATACGAGATTTTAGTAATAAATGAAGTATAATCTATTGTGTTATAGGCTTCAAGAGTTTAAATAAAAGTTTAGAGAATATAAACTAATTATGACATGACATGATTAAATGGATAGTTAATTATTTAAATATTTATTTAAATAATCATTTACGATTAAACATTTAAAGTATTTGTAATATGTAGGTTTGAAGTGTTTTGAAAATAATCCAAGTTTGGACTATATTATAATTGTAATATCTAAAAGACTTAATAATATTTTATAACCTTTCATTCTTTAAAAGTTTATTAATTTAATTTATAAGTTTATAAACCTTTAAAAATTAACTTAATATTCTCTGAAATAATTTAGTTAACAAAATAATTTTTATTATGATTTAACAATATAAAATTAATTTTCTGAATAAAAAAATATTAAGGAAACTTATTACAACAAAAATATGGCGGAGGCCCGGTTCGAACCCGGGACCTCTTAGCCAGAAAGCTTGTCACTTACCAGTTGGGCTACAGCCCAATCTGGTTAAAAGTTCTACTTAAATATTTAAAAGCATCAATTATCAAATCCCCCAAATTACCAAAAACCCTAGAACGATTGAATTCAAAATTGAACATTAATTCGTGCGATTTAATCCAATCAACATTAGGGCTTTGTTTCCCCATGTTAAATCGATTATAAATGATATGTATAACTTACATGATTATGTTCGAATTGATGGTGTTAAGCTGCAGACGAGTCGCGACCAAGAACAACGTCCAATCGTGGTTTAGATGATGTTGTTGGTTCAATTGATCACATGGGAAGCTTATAATGATGGTATAGAGTATTAGCCCTCCACCAATTTCGGTCTAGAGTTCCCGGAAGGTGTAGCTCGACTAAGTTGCAGGTTCGCGGCAGTGGAGTCGATCGAAGGGGGTGGTCTGTTGTGTTTCGTGTGAATTTGAGTTTAACAATTGGTTGAGATTAGATATACGATTGTTTGCGCGTGTTTAATTGGATTAATATAATGTGTAGTGCGATCGATGGTCCTGTAAAGCTGCCGACCACGTGAGGAAAGAAACAGGGACGAATCGCACTGAGATTTTTAAATTAAACTTGAGCACGCGTTCGAATCCCCCACGTGAATGTGTCGGGGTGTTTGATTCGGTTAAAAATCGAGTGGATTGGCCGCTGCAGGCTCGCCGGAGCCGATGGCCGGCGGCGAGAAGTCCGACGGGGGAAAGGGCCGGTTTAAATAAAATTACACATGTGGTCCCTGAGGTTTCAAGAAGTTTTCACTTGAGTTTTAAAGTTTTATTTCAGTTTTAATTAATTTACAGTTTAGTCCCTGTAGTTTAAAAAGTTATTATTTCATGTAAAATACTTATTTTCTAACAAGTTTAAAGTTACAAAATTTATTATTATTATTATTATTATTATTATTATTATTATTATTATTAGTAATATTATTATTATTATTATTATTTATTTTATTATTTTTTTTTAACTATCGTAAAATACGAGATGTTACAGTCTCCCCTATTTTAAGAAATTTCGTCCCGAAATTTAATAAATTTTTAAGGTTATGAGGAGACTTAGATGTCATTTCGTGTTCGCGAGTGCACTCTTGGGAATGTTTAAATTCAATAAGTTTGACTATGATTCTTAAGTTTGTTAAGTTTCACTGTTCATAATCTTATATGTCCTTGACAAAGTGTGCAAGTCATTCCTTTAAAATTCTTAATTGATAAACGTTTGTATTTTAAACGGTTTCAATATGGTTAAAAAAAAAATTTTGTCGTGTGTGAAACACCATACATTAGATCGATACGGGACTCGGCTTAACGATCATGAGAAATAAGTTCCGGATGTTTTTGGATGGAATTCATAAGAGCTTTTCAACCAAGTAACTTTAACGGGTTTCTAGGTGATCGATTCTTGTTTACTCATGTCAATGAGGGTTCAAAGTGTTATTAGTGTAACGTTGATACAAGCATCGTGTTTGTTAAGATTAAAGATTAACTTTAGTATGAAGGAAATCGTTGTAATGGGTTTTAGAATAAGTGTGGTTTTTGAGAGAAAGACATTATTACTAGAGGTTGTTATGAAGAGTTCAAAGATGGTCCAAGAAATGACACAATAATAGGAATTGCATTAATCAACGACGATAGCGTTCACGATTGGATTAAAGTTTAAATAATTCAGAATATTTCTGATAAAGAGAAACATAAGTAGCTTTCCAAGTAGGGCTTGCACACGCGGTTCATCAAACCCATAAACACAGCTGAGAACATTCGTATGGCTAGGAAGCCATGAACACAATTGGTAAAGTCTTTATTTGGCAGGAAGATTGTTTAGGAAGCTATCATTACGCAATCAGGTTTTAATGATAACTCAAAATGAGAGTTGATAAGTAGGAAATAAATGGTTTGATGTAGCTAGATTGAGTCAAAACATAAAGATAAAGGGAAAGAAATCGATTTAAGAATTTACATGCTCCAAGCTTGGAATCAAAATTAGCATAAAACGATCGGGTCTTCTTTCAAGTTCAGAGATCATGCTTTGGCTTGCTAGGTCGAAACAGTAATCATTGTTTCACCCTTTAAGTTACTACACGCTTCTCGTCACTCGATTATAACCATGGTAAATTGAAGATCAAGAAATGAGGTTAGTCATCAAAGTGTGGTTTTCACTCCTAACTTGATGATGTATTCCCAAGATATGACCATTAACTTACCAATAAAAAAAATTTCGATCCCAACTCGTTGTTAAGGATTCACAGAAATAAGGTGAGGTAACTCACCATTAAGGTAAGGGAAATCACTCCTATCTTAACGGTGAAGTTTTACAAAAAAACAAAATATAACAAGATGAACTTCTTCATCAAAATCCAGACTTCACTCCTACTTTGATGAGGTCGTTTCATTTGAACAAATTCAATTCATAAAAATGACATTATCATCAAGGTATGGAATTCACGCCTATCTTGATGATTGAATTTCATAATAACAAGAAAATAATCGAAGATTGACATTTGTCACCAAAGTACGGGTTTCAATCCTATTTTGGTGAGATTATGTCATTTGTGAAGTGTAAGTTCCTAATGAGAATAATTGAAGTCAATCCTTAGGATGAGGAATTTGCCCTGATCCAGAGGATGAAATCTTATAAAACACACACTTGGAAACCATTTATCGAAACGAATAGAGAATCATCAAAGTAAGGGAATCACCCCTGTTTTGATGAGATAATAGATTGACTTACAAACCCTTGTATCTCCCATGGTGCAGACGGTTCAAGGTTTCACTTAACAACGAATGGAAAAGAATATCACTTAGAAATTTAGAAAATTTCAAGTTACATCAATGTAACTAAAAGGAAAATCATGCTTACAAAATTTAGGTCAAAGTTCGAGGTAACAGGATTTGTTATGATGTTCAAATCTTGGATGTCTTAAATCAGGAAGACGAAATCAAGGACAAGAATGATTCAACACCATGATGAGATGTGAACATTCGATTCCTAATTGAAAGGAAAATACAAGGACTTCTCAAGATATGAGATCAACCATAACCTTTTTGAAGACACGCGTACTTATAAGTGGTAACATAGTTATAATTAGTTTATTCGATCATTGAGGTGAGTGACCACTTATAATATTTAAATTAACAAAGTTAACCTTCAATTAGCAAAGTATCCCGAGATGTAGGAATTCCACCTGCAGCATTGCATGTTCTTAGTTGTGGGACACATCCTTAAGAAGATTTGAGAACCATAAATAACGGTTTAAAGTTTTAAAGACCATACGGTTTAGATTCCCAAAATCTTTAGGTATATTAAAAATCCATGTTCACGTTGGTCAAGGTATAGAAATAGTTACATGAAACGCTGAGTTCAATACCGTCACACGTTACACTTTGAGCGTTTAAACGTAAGAGTTGAAATGTAGGTTAGGTTCAATATTAACAGGAATATTATTTAGGTTAAGAATGAGAAGGTATTTAAACTTTGGTGATAAACCAGTTCAAGGATTCAAGAATTTTCAATATGGAAGAGGATGGTTCCATTTGGTAACGCATTACCATTTGGAATCGTTGACACGTCAAGGTAAATTGACCCATTTGCCTTAGAGACTTGTGTATTGACCATAGTTTATCACTCATCCCAGAAATCCCCAGGTAAGCATAACTGGTCTCGTAGTGAGATTTATGCGATATGCTTGCCTTAGCCCGAAGGCCTTTTGCCAGGAAATCCAGAATACAGGTGTCTATGTGTCACACAAATTTCTTTGGTTCATAGAATCAAAACCTTGATGAGATTTTCATAGATTAGATATAAAGTCTAAGGAATTGAACTCACGATGATAAGTGTAGATTCCACATGTCGTTGAGAATAAGTTTAGGAAGTTCATTTATCGGGGAGAGTCAAAGAGTCGAAGTTAAGTTTAGGGAGTCTAAGTTTTAAGCATACATAAGGCAATCCTATGCTAAGGCATCAAATTGCACAAAAGGCATAGCATTATGTAGCATTTAAACAATATGTAAGCACAAAAGTATAAGGATCTTTCTATGAGGTTCATGCAACTATAGTCTAGGTCACCATTTCTAATAACCTAATTCCCCATAGTTATGGGCTCTGATACCAATCTGTCACACCCGGACCTTGACGGCGGAATCGTCGAAGCGTGAGAGTTACGATTGTTCACAGCCACATAACGCTATGTTTAAATGTAAATATTCAAATTAATAGTTTCAAAAGTGATTACAAACATAAGTCTCAAATACGCAATAAGTTCAAACATAAATCAGCATAACATAGCATTTTATTTATTTAACTAGGTTCACGTCCTAGTTTTATTACAAGCTTCAAAAGATCACTCTAAACTCGGGGGTTACCTGAAACATGATAAAATAAAAGGTCAACTAAAAATAGTTGGTGATTTTCCCAAGTTTTCATACATAATATGAAAAGATTATAAGTAGCAATTCATATCATAGGTTATAAGCTAGTAAGGTTATAGAACACATATCTTTACAATCAAACCTCGACTTGATTACAAGTATATAAGATTGGCTAAGTGTATTTGATTCCCTAGTGCACAAGCATACGACTCCTAGGAGTCGGCAGTTCATCGACTTTAGCACCAAATAGGCTTGTCAGGCCCAAAGATCTAAGACGTCGCCAGGCTAGCAATAGTTAATGATTGTAACAAACTATGTATCTCATATAATCACTTACAACATACAAATAACCATGACAAGATATAAAGATGAATTGCAAGTGCTTTACAAGTCTCAAACGTTTATAAGTGTGTAATGTATAAGTATCATGTTTCACCCCAAAATGGTGTGAAATAAAGTAAAAGGGGGCAAGGAAAACTCACTTGATATATATAAGGTGATGATAAGAATTTAAACGAGGCTCCAACGATTTCTTTTACGAGTTACCTAAATGTATTGCTTCCAAGATTAAGTTTATTAATAAGATTAACAGTTAGACATGAACTAGGTTTTCAATTAGGATTTGGGGGTTTAAATAATTAAATAAAATAATGAATCATTTACGTTTTGGGTTAATAAAGATATTATAAATCAATTAAGTCCAAGAATGATTAAAAAGTCCCAACAATTTAAGTTAATAGAAATTAAGTTTGAAAAGAAATAATTAATTTAATAATTAATTATTTGATAAAGAGAATTATTATAACTTTAAAATTATTTAAAATCATTTTATAAAGTTTTAAACTTTTAAAATTATTTATTATAAAAATCTTATAATACGAGATTTTAGTAATAAAATGAAGTATAATCTATTGTGTTATAGGCTTCAAGAGTTCAAATAAAAAGTTTAGAGAATATAAACTAAATATGACATGACATGATTAAATGGATAATTAATTATTTAAATATTTATTTAATAATCATTACGATTAAACATTTAAAGTATTTGTAATATGTAGGTTTGAAGTGTTTTGAAAATAATCCAAGTTTGGACTATATTATAATTGTAATATCTAAAAGACTTAATAATATTTTATAACCTTTTCATTCTTTAAAAGTTTATTAAATTTATAAATTATAAGTTTATAAAACCTTTTAAAAATTAACTTAATATTCTCTGAAATAATTTAGTTAACAAAATAATTTTTATTATGAGTTAACAATATAACATTAATTTTCTGAATAAAAAATATTAAGGAAACTTATTACAACAAAAATATGGCGGAGGCCCGGTTCGAACCCGGATCTCTTAGCCAGAAAGCTTGTCACTTACCAGTTGGGCTATAGCCCGATTGGTTAAAAGTTCTACTTAAATATTTAAAAGCATCAATTATCAAATCCCCCAAATTACCAAGAACCCTAGAACGATTGAATTCAAAATTGAACATTAATTCGTGCGATTTAATCCAATCAACATTAGGGCTTTGTTTCCCCATGTTAAATCGATTATAATGATATGTATAACTTACATGATTATGTTCGAATTGATGGTGTTAAGCTGCAGACGAGTCGCGACCAAGAACAACGTCCAATCGTGGTTTAGATGATGTTGTTGGTTCAATTGATCACATGGGAAGCTGATAATGATGTTATAGAGTATTAGCCCTCTACCAATTTCGGTCTAGAGTTCCCGGAAGGTGTAGCTCGACTAAGTTGCAGGTTCGCGGCAGTGGAGTCGATCGAAGGGGGTGGTCTGTTATGTTTCGTGTGAATTTGAGTTTAACAATTGGTTGAGATTAGATATACGATGTTTGCGCGTGTTTAATTGGATTAATATAATGTGTAGTGCGATCGATGGTCCTGTAAAGCTGCCGACCGCGTGAGGAAAGAAACAGGGACGAATCGCACTGAGGTTTTTAAATTAAACTTGAGCACGCGTTCGAATCCCCCACGTGAATGTGTCGGGGTGTTTGATTCGTTAAAAATCGAGTGGATTGGCCGCTGCAGGCTCGCCGGAGCCGATGGCGGCGGCGAGAAGTCCGACGGGGGAAAGGGCCGGTTTAAATAAATTACACATGTGGTCCCTGAGGTTTCAAGAAGTTTTCACTTGAGTTTTAAAGTTTTATTTCAGTTTTAATTAATTTACAGTTTAGTCCCTGTAGTTTAAAAAGTTATATTTCATGTAAAATACTTATTTTTTTACAAGTTTAAAGTTACAAAATTTTATTATTATATTATTATTATTATTATTATTATTATATTTATTATTATTATTATTATTTTATTATTTTATTATTTTTTTAACTATCGTAAAATACGAGATGTTACATTGAACTCGACATTTCATGTAACTATCTTCTTATCGTGATCAACGTGAACATGGATTTCAATATACCCAAAGATATTGAGAATCTAAACCGTATGGTCTTTAAAACTTTAAACCGTTACTTATGGTTCTCAAATCCTCTTAAGGATGTGTCTCATAACTAAGAACAGGCAATGCTGTAAGTGGAATTTCTACATCTCGGGATACTTTGTCTAAACAAGTGTAAATGGTGATTTGACTCGATCATTGAATCCATTTACTTGACTCGAAACCTTTGTGATGATTGATCACTTGTAAGTACGCGTGTCTTCAATAAGGCTATGGCTGACCTCATATCTTGAGAAGTCCATGTATTCCTTTCGATTGTGAATCGAATGTTCACATCTCATTGTGATGTCGAATCACTTTTGTCCTTGAATTCGTCTTCTCGATTTAAGCTAACCAAGATTTGAACATCATAACAAATCCTGTTACCTCGAACTTTAACCTTAAATTTTGTAAACACAATGTTCCTTTTTGGTTACATTGATACAACCTAAAATTTTCTAAATTTCTAAGTGATATTTTTTTCTTTTCGTTGTTAAGTCGAACCTTGAACCATCTGCACCATGGGAGATGCAAGAGTTTGTAAGTCAATCTATGACTAAGAACACTCGTACCTCCTAAACATTCTAACGCTTCGAAGCAGGGGTGATTCCCTTACTTTGATGAATCTCTATTCGTTTTGATAAATGGTTTCAAATTGTGTGTTTTATGAAATTTTATCCTCTGGATTAGGGTGATTTCTGTATCTTGAGGATTGACTTTAATTATTCTCATTGGAACATACACTTCACAAATGACATGATCTCGCCAAAATAGGATTGAAACCCGTACTTTGGTGACAAATGTTAATCTTTGATTGTTTTCTTGTTATTATGAAGCTCAATCATAAAGTTAGGCGTAAATTTCATATCTTGATGATAATATCATTTTATGAATTGTATTTTCTCAAATGAAACATCCTCGTCAAAGTAGGAGTGAATTCTGGATTTGAAGAAGTTCATCCTGTTATATTTTGTTTTTGTAAACTTCATCGTTAAGATAGGAGTGATTTCTCCTACCTTAATGGTGAGTTACCTCGTCTTATTTCTGCGGATCCTTAACAATGAGTTGGGATCAAACTTTTTATTGGTAAGTTAGTGGTCATACCTTGGGAATACACCATCAAGTTAGGAGTGAAAACCACACCTTGATGACTACTCTCATTTCTTGATCTCAACTTACCATGGTTATAATCAAGTGACGAGAAGCATGCAGTAACTTGAAGGGAGAATCAATATTAGTGTTCCGACCTATCAAGCCAAGGCGTGATCTCTGAACTGAAAGGAGACCCGATCGTTTTATGTTGATTTTGATTCCAAGCTTGACGCATGTAAATTCTTAAATCGATTTCTTTCCCGTTATTCTCATGTTTTGATTTGATCTAGCTATATGGAACCATTTATTCCTACTTATCAACTTTCATTTTGAGTTATCATTAAACCTGATTACGTAATGATAGCTTCCTAAACAACCTTCCTGCCAAATAAAGACAATACTAATTTGTGTTCATGGCTTCCTAGCCACACGAATGTTTCTCAGCTGTGGTTATGAGTTTGATGAACCGCGTGTGCAAGCCGTACTTGGAAAGCTACTTGTGTTTCTCTTTATCAGCAATATTCTGAATTATTTAAATTTTAATCCAATCGTGAACGCTATCGTCGTTGATTAATGCAATTCCTATTATTGTGGCATTTCTTGGACCATCTTTGAACTCCTCATAACAACCTCTAGTAATAATGTCTTTCCCTCAAAACCACACTTATTCTGAAAACCCATTACAATGATTTTCCTCATACTAAAGTTAATCTTTAATCTTAACAAACACGATACTTGTATCAACGTTACACCAATAACACTTTGAACCCTCATTGACATGAGTATACAAGAATCGATCACCTAGAAAGCCGTTAAAGTTACTTGCTTGAGAAGCTCTTATGAATTCCATCCAAAAACATCCGGAACTTATTTCTCATGTTCGTTAAGCCGAGTCCCGTATCGATCTAATGTAAGGTGTTTCACACATGACAAACTTTTTAACCGTATTGAACCGTTTGGAATACAAACATTTATCAATTAAAAATTTTAAAGGAATGACTTGCACACTTTGTCAAGGAACATATAAGATTATGAACGGTGAAACTTAACAAACTTAAGAATCATAGTCAAACTTATTGAATTTAAACATTCCCAAGAGTGCACTCGAGAACACGAAATGACATCTAAGTCTCCTCATAACCTTAAAATTTGTTTCCCATGATTAAATTTCGGGACGAAATTTCTTAAAGTAGGGGAGACTGTAACATCTCGTATTTTACGATAACTAATTAATAATAATAAGAATAATAATGAAAATATAAGTTTAATTATATTAAAGTTTACAATTAATAACCTTTTACATGAAATAATAACAATTCAAACTTCAAGGGGTTAAGTGGTAATTTATTTAAACTAAAACCAAACTTTAGTTTTGTTTTGACAACCGATACAAACATCAGGGACCAGAAGTGTAAATTATCAAAAGTACCCAACCCCACCCCATTTCCCTTCGCTATTCCTTCACCATTGTAGGACGGTTTCTCGGCCATTAACGCGCAATACCGACTTTAATAATCGAAAGTAATCCCGCATTAACGATTGTTTGGTCATTTATAAAACAACCTTCAAGTTTAATTGCTTTAAAAAAATCAACAGAACAACCCATTCGACATCCTCGAAGTCGCGGACCTGCAACTCAATCCAATCCATTGTACGAGCATCCTTAATTGAATTTGATTGAGGGCTTTCATTCCACATCACCATACGAAGCTTCATACAAGATTAATTTGATTTTCATTGTCGATTTCTCCCCGAACCCATCCCCTCTCTGCCGCGACCTGTTCTCGGGTGTTCAAACTTCAAATCAATAACAATTTGGGTAATTGAAACTACCTTTATACTCGATTTCACATGGGGAACAAAAGCCCCATGTTTCTAATCGCTAACTAATTCGAATTGATGTTCATTGAAGCAGGTTCGATCTAGGGTTCTTGGATAAATTGGGGGTTTCTGCTATTTTAGGTTTAAGACAATCGGGGCCGGCTTATAATGCGGCCGCGACCCTGGTCTGATGGTTCCCCGCCCCCTTTAACACATTGAGGTCCAGGGTTCGAACCCGGGCTCCCTCATCCATTTTTTTAGGCTTTTTAGCCTTCAAATTAAAACCAGATTTTTTTTTAAAAATTGTAAAAAAAATTTATGAACTTATAAATTTTTAGAGATACTATATTATTTTCTGCAAATTTATTTTATAAAAATATCTTAATATTATTAAATATTTTAGACAGATAACATACCTAGTTTATTTTTCTTTTCATAAAATACACTTTAAATAATGGTTTAAATCACTAAATAGTTATTTGTTCAACATTTATAGATTTTAAATGATGATTATTTAAAAAATATTATAAAGGTTATTTCAAACTTATAAAATTACAAAGGATTTCTTTTGCGTTCCTTATTACTAAAATGCTTATAATGTGCTTCATTCTTATAGAATCATGAACGCAATCAATCATTTTATTTAAATTGGTTAATAAAATCCCCAAATATCAAATTGAACCCTAGTACGCGTGATTCGTAAAACTTGTTATTATTAAATTTAAACTTGTAAAATATATATTTAGGTACCTTGTGAGGTTTACGTTGAGACGTTGCTTATTATTAATCGTCAATCTTATACCTATTTGCCATGTGAGTTTTCCTTGCCCTTTTTACTTTATTTCACACTATTTTGGGGTGAAACATGATACTTATACATCATACACTTGTAAATGTTTGAGACTTGTAAGCACTTGCAATTCATCTTTATATTTTTGTCTTGGTTATTTGTGTGATGTAAGTGATTATATGAGATACATAGTTTGTTACAATCATTAACTATTGCTAGCCTGGCGACGTCTTAGATCTTTGGGCCTGACAAGCCTATTTGGTGCTAAAGTCGATGAACTGCCGACTCCTAGGAGCCGTATGCTTGTGCACTAGGGAACCAAATACACTTAGCCAATCTTATATACTTGTAATCAAGTCGAGGTTTGATTGTAAAGATATGTGTTTTATAACCTTACTAGCTTATAACCTATGACATGAATTGCTGCTTATAATCTTTTCATATTATGTATGAAAACTTGGGAAACTCACCAACTATTTTTAATTGACCTTTTATTTTTATCATGTTTCAGGTAACCCCCGAGTTTAGAGTGATCTTTTGAAGCTTGCAATAAAACTAGGGCGTGGACCTAGTTAAATAAATAAAATGCTATGTTATGTTTGATTTATGTTTGAACTTATTGCGTATTTGAGACTTATGTTTGTAATCCCTTTTGAAACTATTAAATTGAATATTTACATTTAAACATAGCTGTAACACCCGGACCTCCAAAGGGTCCATTTAACTTAATTAAACATGCGGAATTTGGTCCCAGAAAATTTCATTAACATTTAACTTCCAAATACGTGTTTCGTGTCAACCGACACTCAAGAATGAAGTTTAACAACCCATTTACATTAACACGTGACAAGAAGTTTCAAAATAATGTTAACGAATTAATTTCTACAAAAGAAACGCGTATGCAAGTCCCGTTCGATCCGTGTACGCCCTATTGATCACTTTAGCCTTCCGGTCCCGTAACACCTGAAAACACACGTTTAGACATCCATTAGTTCATAAGAACTAAGTAAGTACACTCTAACATTCATTTCGGGTCTTTACGGGGGTTTAAACGGACTCGGAACGCGTTAAACGATAATCGACAAAAATCTGGAAAGGGGCCCTACCGTAACTTACGGTGGGTACCGTAAGTTACGGTAGCCCTATTTTTTGCTACGGTGGTTCTACACTGGCTTACGATAGCCCAATTCACCCGGGGACCTACCGTAACTTACGGTGCCACCGTAAGTTACGGTGGACCCTGCAGCAAAAACATCATTTTTGACCCGTTAAGGGTCGTTTCGCGTTCTCGAATCACCCCTTTCGATCCCGACTGTTCCAAACACCTGGAAATAACATACTTTATCATATACGTGATTCTCATGGAGTTTCAACGAGTCTAACCCGACTCTTGGCAACATACCAAAATTTTTCTATTTATTTGGTATTTAATGCCTTAATTAACCCATTTATAGTTCGTTTGTTCTTTAGAGCTTTTGACCGTCCCGACTACCATGGAATCGATCTATTATAACATATTACATATGTTTGGTGAGTTCTTAGACCCAACCCATCCCATTTGCTTATCAAAACGCAAATTTCCTTTTTATACCCAATTTGACCCGTATAGGGTCAAATCCCATTTTAATGAGCGGTTTGCCATTCTTTCGTGAACGACCGCTTTCCTTGGCGTTACCCACGTTCACACACATTGCAAATCGTAGGGATAACCCTTTACCCTAGTGTTCACACACGATGTGAATCACTTTAATTCGGGTTTGTCCTTGGCGTTACCCAACGTTCACACACATTGCAAATCGTAGGGATAACCCTTTACCCTAGTGTTCACACACGATGTGAATCACTTTAATTCGGGTTTGTCCTTGGCGTTACCCAACGTTCACACACATTGCAAATCGTAGGGATAACCCTTTACCCTAGTGTTCACACACGATGTGAATCACTTTAATCCGGGTTGTCCTTTCTTCCCATTTTCATGGGACGGTCACACACGTTGTGACTCGTTCTGTTCCACAATCATGTGGTATAACACCTAAGTGTTATTTTCCTTTATGTTCACGCACATCGTGAATCATTTGTCATAGAAGCTCACATACGGTGCAAGTCAACTATTTATCCTTTTTAAACGTGTTTCATTTTGTTTGAGCTTATGAGCACATGGTCACACACATTGTGACTCATGCCTTTACTTTGTTATGCTCAATTTAAAGAATGTCTTACCTTGAGTCCGGAAGGTTTAAGTGGTCAATCAAACGTGTTCCTTCCCGGTTCCCTTGGATCCGCTTGCCACACCACTTCCTATTACCATTTTAAGGACCCATTTAACACATAACATTCATTTAATCACACATATGGTCTATTGACCATTTATCACATTTAACCTACAATCTAGGTTTTCACATTGCATATTTCTTGCAATTAAGTGATTCATTCATGTTTTTCATCTCATTTAGGCATTTCATCAAACACCTTATGTGCATAACTTAACACATTGGTTATTTACTAGCTTTTAAACATCATCAAGCTAGTTTTACACCTAAATCACATATCACACATGTGATTCATCAATTTCAACCAAATGTTATGCACCTAATCACATTTCTACAAGAATGAACATGGATTCTACAACTAGCAACTAGTTTACATAAAGAATCCTTAGTTTAACCTTCTAGTAACTAAACCCATTTCCATGGTTCATGTAAACCTTCAATTAAGGAGAAATTACACATCTAGTTACTATAATACACACATACACATGATCATCTAGCACTATAACACTAGGATTTCATGTTTAAAGCACCAATTTCTACACCCATCATGTGGGTGACGATTTTACACCTCAAGAACATCAAATAACACTTACTTGTAGCTCTTGATGAGATGAAGAATGATTTCTAGGGCTCAATTTCGGATCTTGCACTTGAATCACCAACAATTTGAGGATGAGATGACCAAAACCCTTTTCTTCTTCTCCTCTTGTGGGTGTAAACGTGAATGAGCAAGAATGCTCACCAAATGTATGGCAAGCCATACATATCCATGTTCAAGTTTCATTAATTGGCAAGATCCACCCCTCTAGTATCATTTTTCATTCTTCCATCACTAATAACTAACTAGAAATTTTCTAGTTAAGTCTTAATGTTTAACCTTTAACATATTTACAATATTAGGTTTTAACACATGATACCTTAATTGTATTTTAATTACATAATACGAAATTCGGGTCGTTACAAGTCTCCCCCTCTAAAGAGAGTTTCGTCCCCGAAACTTTACATACTAATCAAATAGATGAGGATAAGACTTCCTCATTTCATCTTCCGATTCCCAAGTGGCATCGGACCCCTTACGATTCTTCCATTGCACCTTCACCTGATTGAGTGTTTTGTTTCTCAGTTGCTTGACCTTTCTATCCAAGATAGCCACCGGCTTCTCGATATAGTTCAATCTGTCATCAACTTCCAAATCCTCGTACGGGACATAGGCCGACTCGTCAGCCAAACACTTCCTCAAATAAGATACATGGAACGTGTTGTGAATTCCTTGAAGCTCTTCCGGCAATTCCAACCGGTAAGCAACTTTACCCACACGTGCGATGATTTTAAACGGCCCGATAAACCTCGGACTCAACTTTCCCCGCTTCCGGAATCGTATAATACCCTTCCATGGGGAAACCTTTAACAAAACCATATCGCCCACCTCAAACTCGATGGGTCGTCTACGCTTATCCGCGTAAGCTTTCTGACGGTCTTGCGCCGCCTTCATGCGAGCACGGATTTGCCTAATCTTTTCATCCGTATTCATTATCGTATCGTGGCCCGCGAGTTCCCGTGGACCAATTTCTCCCCAACAAATGGGAGTTCGGCATTTTCTTCCATACAAAGCTTCATACGGAGGCATCTCGATGGTGGAATGGTAGCTATTATTGTAAGAAAATTCCGCCAAAGGCAAATACTCATCCCAACTACCCCCAAAGTCAAGAACACATGCTCGCAGCATATCTTCTAATGTTGAATGGTTCTTTCACTTTGTCCGTCGGTTTGGGGATGGTATGACGTGCTTAGCAATAGCTTTGTCCCCATCTCCGCTTGAAATTTCCTCCAAAACTTGGAAGTAAACCGTGTGTCTCTATCGGACACAATCGACACGGGCACCCCGTGTCGTGACACTATTTCGTTCACGTAAACCTCCGCCATTTTCTCCGAATTGTAAGTCTCACGAATAGGAAGGAAATGAGCGCTCTTGGTCAATCGATCGACAACAACCATATCGCATCGTACCCTTTCTTCGTTCTTGGAAGTTTAGTAATCAAATCCATTGTTATCTTTTCCCATTTCCATTCCGGAATATCCAACGGTTGCAATTCACCATGAGGTTTTTGATGTTCCGCCTTCACTTGCAAACAAGTTAAGCATTTCTCCACGTATTGACAATATCGCGTTTCATGCCCGGCCACCAATAGTTAACCCGAAGGTCTCTATACATCTTAGTCGCTCCGGGTGAATTGAATACTTGGATTTATGGGCTTCATCCAATAGATCATTCTTCAAGGTACAAGTAGGTGGTATCCAAACCCGACCCCATCTTGTTTTCAATCCTTGACTATCATCTTCCAAGTTTTGAGTTTGACCTTTGATTCGATTTTTCTTCAAATTTTCTTCCTTTAGCGCTTCAGTTTGTGCTTCCTTGATTCGTTCAACCACTTCGGATATAACGGTTATCTTCATTGCGGTTATTTTGATAGGAGTATGATCCTCCTTTCGACTCAAGGCGTCAGCCACGACATTGGCCTTTCCCGGATGATATAGGATTTCACAATCATAATCCTTTAGCAATTCCATCCACCGCCTTTGTCTCATGTTTAACTCCTTTTGCGTAAAGAAGTACTTTAAACTCTTATGG
Source organism: Flaveria linearis (assembly GCA_024085815.1). Lineage (NCBI taxonomy): Eukaryota > Viridiplantae > Streptophyta > Magnoliopsida > Asterales > Asteraceae > Flaveria > Flaveria linearis. The sequence continues at coordinate 68,219 of JABSNV010000038.1, forward strand.
TCCGTGTAAATCGTACACTTTACACCATATAGATAATGCCTCCAAATCTTTAACGCGAACACCACCGCGGCTAGTTCAAGATCATGGGTTGGGTAGTTCCTTTCATGCACTTTCAGTTGTCTCGAGGCATAAGCAATCACCTTGCCCCTTTGCATTAGAACACAACCCAAACCGGAGTAGGAAGCATCCGAGTATACCACGAAATCGTCGGTTCCCTCGGGTAAGGACAAAACCGGAGCTTGAGTCAATTTCGACTTTAACTCTTGAAAGGCTTTCTCTTGTTCTTCACCCCATAGGAACTTCACCTCTTTCTTGGTAAGCTTGGTTAAAGGAGAAGCAATCTTAGCAAAGTCTTGAATGAATCTCCGATAATATCCGGCTAACCCAAGAAAGCTTCTAATCTCTGTGGGAGTCTTGGGTGGACTCCATTTGGTCACCGCGTGAATCTTTGTGGGGTCTACGTGTATACACTCCGAGTTTACCACATGACCCAAGAATTGTACCTCTCGCAACCAGAAGACACACTTGGAGAATTTTGCGAACAATTTCTCCCGACGAAGCGTTTCGAGAACTTCACGCAAGTGACAAGCATGATCACCCTCATTTTTAGAATAAATAAGGATATCATCTATGAATACAATGACAGATCGGTCTAACATGGGTCGGCACACCCTATTCATCAAATCCATGAATGCCGCCGGGGCGTTTGTCAACCCGAAAGACATCACAAGGAACTCATAATGCCCGTATCTAGTACGAAATGCCGTCTTGGGGATGTCTTCTTCTTTACCTTCAACTGATGATAACCCGACCGTAAGTCGATTTTCGAAAACCACGATGCACCTTGCAACTGATCGAATAGGTCATCAATCCTAGGCAATGGGTAACGGTTCTTAACCGTCACCTTGTTCAACTCTCTATAGTCGATACACATCCGAAGACTTCCATCCTTCTTTTTCACGAAAAGAACCGGTGCTCCCCAAGGCGAAGTACTCGGACGTATGAACCCTTGTCTAAAAGATCTTGCAATTGTGTCATTAACTCTTGGAGCTCCGATGGCGCCAAGCGATAGGGAGCCTTTGCAATGGGTTTAGCTCCCGGGGTTAGGTCGATTCGAAACTCGACCTCCCGTTCCGGTGGGACTCCCGGCAAATCCTCCGGAAAGACATCTGGAAAATCCCGAACAACCGGAATATCTTCTAACACTTGAACTTTCGTTTCCGTGTCTATTACATAGGCTAAGAACGATTGTCCCCCATGGCTCATGTATTTCATTGCTTTGACCAAAGAACACAAGGCTACGCCACCGCGTTTTGCACCTTGGATTATTACCTCATAACCACTCGGAGATATCAATTGGATGCACTTGCGATTGCAAACTATATTGGCGTGGTACAAGGAAAGCCAATCCATACCAATTACTACATCAAACTCCCCGAGTGTCATGGGTATAAGTCGACCGAATAATCCTCACCTTCGATGGTAAGTATGCAATTTCGATAAACGTTGAACACTAAGAACGTTTTTGAATCCGCTACCTCAATCTCTAAAGGACTAGGTAAGTTGTCTAACACCATGGAAAAATGACTCGCAAATTTAACCGAAACAAACGATCTATTAGCACCCGAGTCAAATAGCACATAAGCAGGTAGTGAGTTGACGAGAAAGGTACCCGTCACAACGTCGGCTATAGATTTGGCTTCTTCAGCCGTAATCAAGAAAGTTCTCGCCTTAGCTTTTCCTCCATCACCCTTTTTCCCCGAACCTTGAGCAACCGAGGATTGACTTGTACCATCCTTCTTTAGTTCCGGACATTCGCTCTTTTTGTGGCCCGGTTGTAACAGTTGTAGCACACACTTAACGGGCTTGTGCATTGAGATGTCGAATGACCCGACTTTCCACACTTGAAGCAATTTTTAGATCCGAATCTACAAACTCCCCCATGCTTCTTTTTACAAATCTTGCAATGTTTGAAGTCTTTGTCGTTCCCAAACTTGTTTGATGAGGATGAAACCTTGGCTTTCTTAGACGAACCCGTCTCCGTTTCAGCCGCACGCTTCTCCCCACGATCAACTTGCCTTTTCAATTCCGCTTCTCGATCCCTAGCACAATCGATAAGCTCTGCTAGAGTTTCACATTTGGACGGTGTAAGAAACTCTCGATACTTGGCACTCAACATGCCATAGTAGTGGTTAATCCACATCCTTTCATCCTGGAGCAACTGTGGGCAAAACTTGGCTTTGTCGTAGAAGATGGCCGTGATGGTATCAATACTTTCGTCTTTTGTCTTAACTGTAGGAATTCTTCTGCTATTCTGTTGATAGCGGCTTGTGGGCAAAACCGCTTTGTGAACAACTTCTTAAATTCTTCCCAAGTCATACTTTTGATACCTTCCCGCCCCTTCTCATCCCGTTGTAATTCCCACCAGTCTTTAGCTCGTTCCCGGAGTTGGCTTGCAGCAAACCTCACTTCATCAGATTCTTCACAGTGTGAGGTTTCAAAGGCACTTTCCATATCTTTGATCCACCTTTGACTAAGTAGTGGATCGACCTCACCCTTGAACGTTGTAGGGTTGCATGCAACGAACTCCTTATAGGTCACTTTCTTTGTTGGCCTTTCAGTTTCTTTGTCAGCCTTCAAGCCACAAACTCTTGTTGAATGAGATCCCGTAGATCTCTGCGTACATCCTCAATGTAGCCCGGCAATAAAGCCTCAAAAGCCTTGCCAACTTCCTCCTTGACCATTTCCCGTGTTGCATCATCGGGATGGGTCTCGTGATTCTCTATATTGATCACGTGATCGTCACCAGCCATGACCTAAGACTGTGTCAATTTACCTTTGCGTTAGTACCATGTACGTAATCTATAGCATTTACACCGATGCTTATGATTCTACTATCACTAGGGCCTAACCCTATTCACACAATACCCATTTCCATCCTTAAGTTTAAAACAACATCCCTAAGAATCCATTCGCGTGCCTTCGATTGTTGTTAGACTGGCCAGGCCTAGCAACAAGCTCACCACACGGATGCCTTCTTAGTTCCATTATTCCAAACTTAAGTCAAGAAGCTAGGTTCAATCAATTCATATGATTCATATCATACATATGTCATACATATATCATACATATATCATACATGTGTCAATCCTGTTACGTTTATAAACGGCACACTAACCTTGTACCTTTAGGCTCAGTGATCGGCTTCTTGGATCGAACGCTTGCATTTCTCATATCTAGAGCTCAAAAGTTTGAGTCCAAGTGTTCGCGACGCACTTGAATCCCTCAAACCGTTGGCTCTGATACCAACTTGTAACACCCGGACCTCCAAAGGGTCCATTTAACTAATTATTAAACATGTGTTTCGTGTCAACCGACACTCAGAATGAAGTTTAACAACCCATTTACATTAACACGTGACAAGAAGTTTCAAAATAATGTTAACGAATTAATTTCTACAAAAGAAACGCGTATGCAAGTCCCGTTCGATCCGTGTACGCCCTATTGATCACTTTAGCCTTCCGGTCCCGTAACACCTGAAAACACACGTTTAGACATCCATTAGTTCATAAGAACTAAGTAAGTACACTCTAACATTCATTTCGGGTCTTTACGGGGGTTTAAACGGACTCGGAACGCGTTAAACGATAATCGACAAAAATCTGGAAAGGGGCCCTACCGTAACTTACGGTGGGTACCGTAAGTTACGGTAGCCCTATTTTTTGCTACGGTGGTTCTACACTGGCTTACGATAGCCCAATTCACCCGGGGACCTACCGTAACTTACGGTGCCACCGTAAGTTACGGTGGACCCTGCAGCAAAAACATCATTTTTGACCCGTTAAGGGTCGTTTCGCGTTCCCGAATCACCCCTTTCGATCCCGACTGTTCCAAACACCTGGAAATAACATACTTTATCATATACGTGATTCTCATGGAGTTTCAACGAGTCTAACCCGACTCTTGGCAACATACCAAAATTTTTCTATTTATTTGGTATTTAATGCCTTAATTAACCCATTTATAGTTCGTTTGTTCTTTAGAGCTTTTGACCGTCCCGACTACCATGGAATCGATCTATTATAACATATTACATATGTTTGGTGAGTTCTTAGACCCAACCCATCCCATTTGCTTATCAAAACGCAAATTTCCTTTTTATACCCAATTTGACCCGTATAGGGTCAAATCCCATTTTAATGAGCGGTTTGCCATTCTTTCGTGAACGACCGCTTTCCTTGGCGTTACCCAACGTTCACACACATTGCAAATCGTAGGGATAACCCTTTACCCTAGTGTTCACACACGATGTGAATCACTTTAATTCAGGTTTGTCCTTGGCGTTACCCAACGTTCACACACATTGCAAATCGTAGGGATAACCCTTTACCCTAGTGTTCACACACGATGTGAATCACTTTAATTCGGGTTTGTCCTTGGCGTTACCCAACGTTCACACACATTGCAAATCGTAGGGATAACCCTTTACCCTAGTGTTCACACACGATGTGAATCACTTTAATCCGGTTTGTCCTTTCTTCCCATTTTCATGGGACGGTCACACACGTTGTGACTCGTTCTGTTCCACAATCATGTGGTATAACACCTAAGTGTTATTTTCCTTTATGTTCACGCACATCGTGAATCATTTGTCATAGAAGCTCACATACGGTGCAAGTCAACTATTTATCCTTTTTAAACGTGTTTCATTTTGTTTGAGCTTATGAGCACATGGTCACACACATTGTGACTCATGCCTTTACTTTGTTATGCTCAATTTAAAGAATGTCTTACCTTGAGTCCGGAAGGTTTAAGTGGTCAATCAAACGTGTTCCTTCCCGGTTCCCTTGGATCCGCTTGCCACACCACTTCCTATTACCATTTTAAGGACCCATTTAACACATAACATTCATTTAATCACACATATGGTCTATTTGACCATTTATCACATTTAACCTACAATCTAGGTTTTCACATTGCATATTTCTTGCAATTAAGTGATTCATTCATGTTTTTCATCTCATTTAGGCATTTCATCAAACACCTTATGTGCATAACTTAACACATTGGTTATTTACTAGCTTTTAAACATCATCAAGCTAGTTTTACACCTAAATCACATATCACACATGTGATTCATCAATTTCAACCAAATGTTATGCACCTAATCACATTTCTACAAGAATGAACATGGATTCTACAACTAGCAACTAGTTTACATAAAGAATCCTTAGTTTAACCTTCTAGTAACTAAACCCATTTCCATGGTTCATGTAAACCTTCAATTAAGGAGAAATTACACATCTAGTTACTATAATACACACATACACATGATCATCTAGCACTATAACACTAGGATTTCATGTTTAAAGCACCAATTTCTACACCATCATGTGGGTGACGATTTTACACCTCAAGAACATCAAATAACACTTACTTGTAGCTCTTGATGAGATGAAGAATGATTTCTAGGGCTCAATTTCGGATCTTGCACTTGAATCACCAACAATTTGAGGATGAGATGACCAAAACCCTTTTCTTCTTCTCCTCTTGTGGGTGTAAACGTGAATGAGCAAGAATGCTCACCAAATGTATGGCAAGCCATACATATCCATGTTCAAGTTTCATTAATTGGCAAGATCCACCCCTCTAGTATCATTTTTCATTCTTCCATCACTAATAACTAACTAGAAATTTTCTAGTTAAGTCTTAATGTTTAACCTTTAACATATTTACAATATTAGGTTTTAACACATGATACCTTAATTGTATTTTAATTACATAATACGAAATTCGGGTCGTTACAATAGCGTTATGTGGCTGTGAACAATCTTATCCCTCACACCTCGACGATTCCGCCGTCAAGGTTGGGGTGTGACAGTTATGAATGCTCTAAGATTGAGAGGATGCTTGAGATACGTTATGTTTTAACGGCATCTTTTTCATTCTTATTTTTAAGAAACTGTTATAAAGTTTTAGAATGTAATTAGTTTACATTTTAATTCTAACTAATAACGTTCCCTTTGCGATGCAATGGAAAAAACATATGTATTTCGAAATAAAGTAGTGTTTAATCAGTGTTATTTAGTTTAATTAATAAAAGTTTTACCTTGTAAATTTACAAGTTCCGTTGTATAGTATCGGTTCACTTTTTGGGTTTTTGTTACAAGAAAAATAACAAAACGAACGATTTTAAAATTACATCAAACCAAACTGTCGATTTCTTATTTCTTTGTTTTTTGATTTGGTTACGTCAGTAATTTATATTACGGTTTGATTATTTTGGTTTCTTGCACAACCCTATTTCCACCCACCACCTTCGCGACAACCCCTTTCGCGAGATTGATTAGGTAATATCAATTTCATCAAACCTACGGCGGTTGTTTTCAAACCGAGAAGAAAACAATAAAACATTGAAAAACTCAGTCATATTTGATATTATTTTCTTTTCTATTGCAAAATATAGTAAGGAACGTGTAACATCCGTACAAAAATTTAATATTCGTTTAATTAATGGAAGTAGTGTCCAGTCGCATGATAAACATGCGAATGAATCTCAGTCGCATGCCTTACGTGCGTATGAGGCTCAATCGCACGATTGACGGGCGTATGGGCTCAGTCGTACGATTGATCCGTGCGAATGGGTCCAGTCGTGCGACTGAGTATGGCGGCTAAAATAGGCATGTAGGATAAGTAGGGAGGTTAAGGGTATCCAAAAGCAGATTTTATCTGCAGTATTCTCATCCCCTTGTTCCTTTCGAACCCAAACACCCCTGTACTTGCCCAATTGATCAAACTAGCTCCGTTTTGGTAAGTTTTGCTTGGTACGGATCGATTCTTGAATATATTAAGCTGTGTATGTGGTTGAAATTGATCCAAAAACATGTTTTAAATCGGGGGTTTCTGTTCAATCTTTCTGTTAAGCTGAAAAGTGAGGGTTCGGATCCTAGTTTTTGTGAAGATTGATGAAATAAGGACCCGAAACGGTTGTAAATGAGGTGTATATGTTCTGTTGTGATATGGTATAATCCAAATGGTTAAAACTCGAGTTTTTGGATCAAATATGTCAAGAACACAGCTGCTTATCCGTTTCAGGCGAATGAGCCCAGTCGCATGACCCATTCGTACGACTGAGTCAATCGCATTGTTCAAACGTGCGATTGAAGTTCAGTGGCATGAACCAATCGCACGAATGGAGGTCATTCGCACAAACCCTGTTATAGCTCATTCGCACCTCTGTCGTATGGTCCATTCGTACGACTAAGCTTAGTCGCATGTTCTGTCGTACGAATAAGTCCAGTCGCATAACCTTAGTCGTATGAAGTGATCAGCTAGGGGTGATTTGACTAAGTTAGGGTTGTTGTTCTAGATCTGCATTGAGAAGGAGAAGTTTTAGCTACCCTAGTGTATTGGATTGATAACCACTTGCTGAGAACATTAAGGTGAGTTCTAATTGCCCTTTTTATGTGTTAATGCCGTTTGATAAATGTTGTTTGACAAAATCGAGCACTGGCATGCATATAAATAAATAGAAAATGTGAATAAGAGTTGAAAGTGGTAAATTGTGGTGAATGGCGGGGTGAAGGTTTGACCCACCAACTATAGACGGAGGTTTGACCCGTCAACGCCAACTATAGACGGAGGTTTGACCCATCAACGCGCGAGGTGGAGGTTTGACCCACCAAACTATAGACGGAGGTTTGACCCGTCAACACGCGAGGTGGAGGTTTGACCCACCAAATTAAAATCGATAAAAAGATGTCCATAAATACCTTGTGGGTATTCGATATGCATATCAATACTGAGACGAATAAATGGACTGATGAATGTTTATGAATCATTCGGTGTTGTAACAGTTGATGAGTTGTTATTATTGAAATGTGGTGTACGTTAGAACTCACCAGTTTATCTGATTTTGTGTTTATTTTCTTATGCATGCCAGGTATTAATAGAAGTGTTCGTGGAGGCGCCCCACCAAGTTAAATTCCGGTTATGGTGTATGATACTGGCTAAATGTTGGGTTTTGGGAAAGATGTATATGAAGTTTGACAAAGTTTGAGATGTCAGTTGAAGTGTTGTAATGATTGTTAATGATGTAAAAAGTTTTTAATATATAAAAAAATTTCCGCTGCGTTTGTAGTCTCTGAATTATTATTATAACCCAACTCGTAGCACCCTCCTTATTATATTATTATGAAATTGAGGGTGTTACAAGTTGGTATCAGAGCCTTAGTTAAAGAGATTTAAACAATTGATTGTTTTAAACTTTAACTGAATATATGGGAAGTGCCAGTATCTACAACCGGAAGTGGGGTGAAGTATTGTGTGGATGAGTACTTAATTATTAGTGATAATTCAGTCAATTGTTGAATGAAAGTAATTGTTTAAATTAAAGATTAGTATTATGTGTATGTATGATTCTGTGGTTTAGATAGGGTTAGAAATAAACTGTGAAAGGATAATGAGAAGAGGCAGGATGGTGTGTATAAGTAAATAATTGATAACACCTGGCCAATGTTATGAGCAATTTACATTATATGCAGCATCCTGGTCTCACTCATTATTTGATTATGGTTTATTTCTTATCGTAGATGGAGGAAACTGGTAATACAAACCCTAGACTTGAAGCTAGGATCTCAGGTGATGAACTTAAGGCGGCTATAGGTGATGAAGTCGCCCGAGTGTTGCGTACTACTTTACCTGAAATGTTAAGTGACCTTAGGAAAGGTGGTGATTCGTCGTCCCAACCAACTCCTCCACCTGTTGTTGAGCCAGTAGTGGAGAAACCAGTGTCATATAAACATTTTAAAAAATGTGACCCGCCTAAGTTTGAAGGCCAGAAGGATGTAGTAGTAACTTATAAGTGGTTACGAGAGATGGAAGCAGCGTTTAAACTTAGTAGATGCAAGGAGGACCAGAAAATGGGCTTTGCAGTGCATTCTTTTCAAGCAGAAGCCTTGTATTGGTGGGATACAGTAGAACAGGCCATGGGTGAGGCCGCCGTGAGCCAGATGACGTGGGAAACTTTTAAAGCGTTAGTGATAGAAAAGTTCTGTCCGAAAGGCGAGATGGACAGAATTGAGATCAAGTTTTTGCAGCTTCAGGCAGGCAGTTTAAGTCATAAAGAGTATACTTCCAGGTTTGAAGAAATGGCTCGTTTGGTACCTCAATTAGTAACTCCTGAGGCGAAGAGGATTACTAGGTATATTCAGGGATTACCCCCTAAGGTGAGAATGCTAGTAAAGTCTAATTCTCCTTCTACATACCAAGCCACGGTAAATTTGGCTGCGGACATGTATGAGGAAGTCACTGAGTCCGAGAAACCTGTGGTGAAAGAAGAAGTAGTTAGTCGTCAGGAAACTTCACTGAGTTCTAGGCCTATGTATGGACAAAGTGGGCCGTAGAAGAGAAAGTTTAATGCTAGGGGCTTTGTAGGTCCCCCTCCTCGGTGTAATAGATGTGAAAAGTTTCATAAAGGAGAATGTAGATCGAATCACCCGGCATGTCATAAATGCGGGAAGCCTGGACATTCCGTTTCCAGATGTCCAGAACTTCGGTGTTATGAATGCGGGGAGATGGGACATATGAAATCTGAGTGTCCAAAGTTTAGACCTGGACCGGTTCCTATTCGTGCAGTGGGAGGACAAAGTCAGTAGGAGTGGTAGTAGAGGTACTGCGGGGAGAGCATTTACAATGATTGCGGAGGAGGTTAAGGCATTACTAGATGTTGTGTCAGGTACGTTTCTAGTTAATGATGTACCAGCTAGAATTTTATTTGATTCGGGGGCTAATAGAAATTTTATATCAATAAAATTCCATGCCTTAATAAAAGTTAAACCATCAAAGCTAGATGTTGCCTTTTCAGTAGAAACTGCCTCTAATGAATTTATAGTTGTTAGTGAGGTAATAGATGATTGTTTTGTCGAACTAGAAGGTGTAAAATTTCCTGCTAGATTACACATGATGAAGTTAGGAGGTTTGATGTAGTATTGGGAATGGACTGGTTATCTACGTTTGAGGCTCAGATAATATGCAAAAGAAAGATGATTGTGTTGCGAGCACCAGATGGTAATTTGGTAACGGTTTTTGGTGATGAACATGATAGTGTGGTGAAAGTCATATCTATGATTAAGGCTGAGAAATTATTGAGTAAGGGTTGCGAGTCATTTTGGGCATATGTAGTTGATACTGCTAAGAAGACGAAGAAATTAGAAGATGTTCCAGTGGTTTGTGATTTCCCCGATGTATTTCCTAAGGATCTACCGGGTATACCTCATGATAGAGAAATTGAGTTTAGAATTGACTTAGTACCTGAAGCAAAACCTGTCGCTAAAACCCCTTATAGACTTGCACGGTTGAGCTGAAGGAACTTTTGAAGCAATTACAGGAATTATTAGACAAAGGTTTTATTCGACCAAGCACTTCGCCGTGGGGTGCTCCAGTTCTGTTTGTAAAGAAGAAGGATAGCAGTTTGAGGATGTGCATAGATTATAGAGAACTAAACAAGCTAACTGTTAAAAATAAATACCCATTACCTCGTATAGACGATTTGTTTGATCAACTCCAAGGTGCTAATTGGTTCTCAAAGATAGATCTTAGATCCGGGTATCATCAGTTAAAGGTAAAAGAAGAAGACATACCAAAAACAGTTTTTCGTACGCGATATGGGCATTATGAATTTTTGGTGATGTCATTCGGATTAACGAATGCTCCTGCTGCATTCATGGATTTGATGAACCGGGTATGTAGGCCAATGCTGGATAAATCGGTAATTGTGTTTATAGATGATATTTTGATCTACTCTAAGAACGAAGGAGATCATGCTTGCCACATTCGAGAAGTATTGGAAACCTTGAGAAAGAATAAGTTGTATGCAAAATTCTCAAAATGTGAATTTTGGTTAAGAGAAGTGCAATTTTTGGGCCATGTGGTGAATACGAATGGAATATTGGTGGATCCTGCGAAGATTGAGGCCGTGATGAACTGGGAGATTCCTAAAAGTCCTTCAGAAATTCGTAGTTTCTTAGGACTGGCAGGATACTATAGGAGATTCATTCAGGATTTTGCTAAAATTGCTTCTCCATTGACGAAATTAACTCGAAAAGACGTTAAGTATGAATGGAATAAAGAACATGAAGTTGCTTTTCAGGAACTGAAGAACCGATTAACACAAGCTCCAGTATTAGCCATACCAGAAGGTGTAGATGATTTAGTGATATATTCTGATGCATCATATCAGGGATTGGGGTGTGTTTTGATGCAACGTGGGAGAGTTATTGCTTATGCTTCTAGACAGTTGAAGACCCATGAAGTTAATTACCCAACCCACAATTTAGAACTAGCAGCTGTAGTTTTTGCTCTTAAGATATGGCGACATTACTTATATGGAGTGAGGTGTACCATCTTTACTGATCATAAGAGCCTGAAGTACTTCTTTGAGCAAAAAGATTTGAATATGAGACAAAGGCGATGGTTGGAATTAATCAAAGATTATGATTGTGAAATTTTGTATCACCCCGGGAAAGCAAATGTGGTTGCTGATGCATTGAACAGAAAGGAGAAGTACGAACCGATTAAGGTTAAGGCGTATAAACTTGTGATTACTCCTGATTTTATGCAACAGCTGAAAGAAGCCCAATTGGAAGCATTAAAAGAAGAAAACATTAAGAGAGAAAGAATGGTTGGTCAAGAAAGATATTTAGAAGAAAATAGTCATGGTGTTAAAATCAGGTTTGGTCGAATGTGGGTTCCGTTGGCTTTACGCGATATGCTACTTGATTAAGCTCACAAATCTAGATATTCCATTCACCCAGGCATGACTAAGATGTATCAAGATTTAAAGCATGATTATTGGTGGCCAGGGATGAAATTTAATGTGATACAGTATGTAAATAGATGTTTGACTTGTGCCCAAGTGAAAGCTGAACATCAGAAACCTTATGGATTATTGCAACCATTAGCCATTCCAGTTTGGAAGTGGGACGATCTGACTATGGATTTTATAACAAAGTTGCCCCGTACACCAAAAGGTTATGATACTATTTAGGTAGTGGTAGATTAGCTAACCAAGAGTGCTTTATTTCTACCAATACGGGAAACTTATTTGGTGGAAAAGTTAGCTGATATCTTTACTAAAGAAATAGTTAGATTGCATGGAGTTCCGAAAAGTATCACGTCTGATAGAGATGCCAGATTTACCTCCAGGTATTAGAGAAAATTTCACAAAGCAATGGGAACTAAACTTTACTTTAGTACAGCCTATCATCCCCAGACAGATGGTCAAAGTGAAAGAACTATTCAGACATTGAAGGATATGCTACGGGCATGTAGTATAGATTTTGGAGGTAGCTGGGATAGTCATCTTCCTTTAGCTGAATTCGCATACAACAACAGTTATCAAGCTACTCTTTAGATGTCTCCGTTTGAGATGTTGTATGGAAGAAAGTGCAAAACTCCACTTTATTGGGGAGATATAGGGCAACGTGAATTGGGAATAGTGAAATAGTTGAGGAAACAATGTCAAAATTTGAAGTAGTTAAGAATCGTATTAGAGAGGCGAAAAGCAAGCAGAAGTCTTATGCAGACCGTAGAAGGAAACAATTAGAATTTAAAGTTGAGGATTTTGTTTTGTTGAAAGTTTCTCCATGGAAGGGCATTATTCGATTTAGAAAGAGGGGCAAACTAAGTCCACGTTTTATTGGACCTTTCCGAATAATGGAGAAAGTAGGATACGTGGCGTATAGGTTGGACTTGCCAGAAGAATTAAGTGCTATTCATCCAACCTTCCACGTCTCCCAGTTACGAAAGTGCCTAGCTAATGAAACTCAATATGTACCATTAGATGATATTGAGGTTGATGAGAAACTCAATTACACTGAACAACCTGTGACCATTATAGATCGTAAGGAGAAGAAACTTAGAAATAAGAGCATTAGTTTAGTCCGGGTGCAGTGGGCACATCGCCAAGGATTTGAGTCAACCTGGGAACAGAAGAAGAGATAAGGCGAAACTACCCTACTTGTTTTAATCAGGTTTCGAGGACGAAACCTTAAATAAGGTGGGTAGACTTGTAACATCCGTATAAAAATTTAATATTCGTTTAATTAATGGAAGTAGTGTCCAGTCGCATGATAAACATGCGAATGAATCTCAGTCGCACGCCTTACGTGCGTATGAGGCTCAATCGCACGATTGACGGGCGTATGGGCTCAGTCGTACGATTAATCCGTGCGAATGGGTCCAGTCGTGCGACTGAGTGTAGCGGCTAAAATAGGCATGTAGGATAAGTAGGGCGGTTAAGGGTGTTCAAAAGCATATTTTATCTGCAGTATTCTCATCCCCTTGTTCCTTTCGAACCCAAACACCCCTGTTCTTGCCCAATTGATCAAACTAGCTCCGTTTTGGTAAGTTTTGCTTGGTACGGATCGATTCTTGAATATGTTAAGCTGTGTATGTGGCTGAAATTAATCCAAAAGCATGTTTTAAATCGGGGTTTCTGTTCAATCTTTCTGTTAAGCTGAAAAGTGAGGGTTCGGATCCTAGTTTTTTGTGAAGATTGATGAAATAAGGACCCAAAACGGTTGTAAATGAGGTGTATATGTTCTGTTGTGAATATGGTATAATCCAAATGGTTAAAACTCAAGTTTTTGGATCAAATATGTCAAGAACACAGCTGCTGATCCGTTTCAGGCGAATGAACCCAGTCGCATGACCCATTCGTACGACTGAGTCAATCGCATTGTTCAAACGTGCGACTGAAGTTCAGTCGCATGAACCAATCGCATGAATGGAGGTCATTCGCACAAACCCTGTTATAGCTCATTCGCACCTCTGTCGTAAGGTCCATTCGTACGACTAAGCTTAGTCGCATGTTCAGTCGTACGAATGAGTCAAGTCGCATAGCATTAGTCGTATGAAGTGATCAGCTAGGGGTGATTTGACTAAGTTAGGGTTGTTGTTCTAGATCTGCATTGAGAAGGAGAAGTTTTAGCTGCCCTAGTGTATTGGATTGATAACCACTTGCCGAGAACATTAAAGTGAGTTCTAATTGCCCTTTTATGTGTTAATGCCGTTTGATAAATGTTGTTTGACAAAATCGGGCACTGGCATGCATATAAATAAATAGAAAATGTGAATAAGAGTTGAAAGTGGTAAATTGTGGTGAATGGCGAGGTGGAGGTTTGACCCACCAACTATAGACGGAGGTTTGACCCGTCAACGCCAACTATAGACGGAGGTTTGACCCGTCAACGCGCGAGGTGGAGGTTTGACCCACCAAACTATAGACGGAGGTTTGACCCGTCAACGCGCGAGGTGGAGGTTTGACCCGTCAACGCGCGAGGTGGAAGTTTGACCCACCAAATGAAAATCGATAAAAAGATGTCCATAAATACCTTGTGGGTATTCGATATGCATATCAATACTGAGACGAATAAATGGACTGATGAATGTTTATGAATCATTCGGTGTTGTAACAGTTATGAGTTGTTATTATTGAAATGTGGTGTACGTTAGAACTCACCAGTTTATCTGATTTTGTGTTTATTTTCTTATGCATGCCAGGTATTAATAGAAGTGTTCGTGGAGGCGCCCCACCGAGTTAAATTCCGTTTATGGTGTATGATACTGGCTAAATGTTGGGTTTTGGGAAAGATGTATATGAAGTTTGACAAAGTTTTGAGATGTCAGTTGAAGTGTTGTAATGATTGTTAATGATGTAAAAAGTTTTTAATATATAAAAAAATTTCCACTGCGTTTGTAGTCTCTGAATTATTATTATAACCCAACTCGTAGCACCCTCCTTATTATATTATTATGAAATTGAGGGTGTTACAGAACGGGAAGAAAAGACGAGAGGAGGAGGTGAGGATATGCATAGTGGTGGGGAGGGGGATGATCGATGGTTATGGTGTTAGTGTCGATAAGTGGCGACCAAAAAAATATTGTTTCACAAACCCAAAAGCTAACGTCCATTAACTCCAAAACTAACACCGTTACAATCTCTCAACCAGTTAAATACAGAACTAGTAATATAAACATACCACAAGAAGCATCCTTTGTGATTATCTTTAGTTTAATATTGTCTAATGGTTTTCATATCATAGTGTTCGGTAACAAACTCTCGTGATTGATCATCGTTCAAACTGTGAGACAATTCATCCCAAAATCATGCAACCCAGATTTCGCCCCTTATACTCCCACAAATTTCATATCTTTTTCAAACAAAATCACAAGCACTCTCCGATCATCATCCATCACAAATTACCCTCAACATTCCCAAATTTTCACAATCAAACTCGAAATTTAGAGAGTTTCAGTGAAAGCGATCAAGAATCTACGCGATCACCAACACCCATTACAGATGAACAACTCTCGACGATGAACAGAAAAGCCCTCGAAGTTCAAGACCTACTCAAGCGAATCAACGGGCAGAAAACAGTAAACGAAATCGAACAAGCTCTCACTCGACTGAAACCGACACTAACCGAAGATTTTGTGCTTAATGTACTTCGTAGGCATCGTTCTGATTGGAAATCAGCCTATGTGTTCTTCAATTGGGTGTCTAACGCAAGTGGGTATTCACCTAAAACAGGATCTTACAACGAGATTCTAGACATTTTAGGCAGAATGAAACGATTCAGTGAAGTAGCCCAAGTGCTCGACGAAATGTCTAAGAGAAATAAAAGTTTGATTAATGAAAGAACTTATGGCATTGTGGTTAATAGATATGCTGCAGCTCATAAGATTGAAGAAGCCACTAACTTTTTCTACAAGAGGAGAGAATTCGGGCTCGATCTTGATCTAATAGCTTTTCAAACACTTCTGTTGTCACTGTGTCGATACAAGCATGTTGAGGCTGCAGAGTTCTTGTTCCACTCTAAAATGAACGAATTTCGACATAATATTAAGACCATGAACATTATTCTTAATGGATGGTGTGTTTTAGGTAGTTTACGTGAAGCAAAAAGGTTTTGGAATGATATTGTTACATCAAAGTATAAGCCTGATAAGTTCACTTATGGTATCTTTATCAATTCGTTAACGAAGGCTGGAAAGATCAGCACCGCGGTTAAGTTGTTTCAAGCAATGTGGGCGAAAGGGTGCACCCCGGATGTGACGATCTGCAATTGCATAATCGACGGACTATGCTTCAAGAAAAGGATCCCTGAGGCGCTTGAGATATTCAAAGAAATGAATGAGAAAGACTGCAGCCCGAATGTTGCTACATATAACTCATTGATCAAACACCTATGCAAGATTCGACGAATGGAAAAGGTGAACGGGCTTTTGGACGAGATGACAGTTAAGGGTGGCGAGTGTGCACCGAATGCTAGGACTTATGGGTACTTGTTAAACTCCGCGAAAAAGGCGGATGAGGTAGTGAAAATTATGGAGAGGATGGAGAGAAATGGTTGTAAGATGATGGGTGATACTTATAATTTGGTTTTGAGGCTTTTTATGGGGTGGGGCGATGACGAACGGGTCGGGTCGACTTGGGTCGAGATGGAGAGAAACGGGTTGGGCCCGGACCAGAGATCGTATACGATTATGGTGCACGGGCTCTACGACAAGGGGCGGTTAGAGGAGGCTATGGGGTATTATAACAAGATGATATCTAAAGGAATGGTTGCAGAGCCAAGAACCAAGTTGTTGGTTGATGCTATTAACATTAAGTTGAAAGATAGAGGTCATAAAAGGGACCACAACAACATTTAGCTTCAAGTAATGCATATTTTGTACTTTAAGATCTCATATTATCTTTGTATCAGTTATTTTATTAAATCACTTTTTATCCATTGAATCTGTTTTATAAGATGGTATTTTCATAATTAACGTAAAAACATGTTACATTCGATGGTAAACTACTAACTACTAACAAGCATAACTACTAACTACTAATAAACACCCGTGGGTTCACCTTATGGTGAATCAAATTGTAACATGACTTGTTTTTGTGTTAATTATGAAAATCTCAGGGTGTAAAATTGCGTATTTTAAAATTTCTTGATTAACATGAAACATGGCCCGAATTTGAAGATGATTCATACTATGGTTGATGCTGCTATATAAATAAATAAATAAATAAATAAATAAATAAATAAATTTATACTATTGTTTATAACTTCCATAAGTTTTAAAAAATAGGAAACACAATAATTAATATTTTTCTAAAAAATAATATTTTTAATAGATATTCTTAATTGAGCATAAAACCCTGTTGATCTGCTTGTTTTCTTGGAAAAAAGATTCAAAAACCCACGGTTCAAATGCCCTCAGGGCTCAGGTGAGTGTATCAATTTAATGGGCTGGATCCATTTATTTGACCCATACTACTGTTTGTGTACGAGGCCACCTGGGCCGGTAAAAGAATCATCACTTCATCAAAGCATGAGGCTCGGCCCACGGCCCAATTAAAATCCATCACAGTTTATAGTGTTTCTATATAACTATGGTGGTGTTTGGCATTGCTTATTTTCAAGCGCCTTTTAACTTATTAACTTTTATAAAGTTAATAAGTTAAAAATAGTGTTTGGATGGATCAAAAGGAGTTTTAAAACAACTTCTAAAATGGGGTAAAAAAGGAGAAATTGATAAGTTAGTGGGTACTAACTTATTTTCATCTCCTTCTCAGTTATGCTTCCAGTTTACATAAATGCCCTCACCAGCCCCATCGATCCCTGCTCTCCCGCTGTGCATTCCCGCCATTAATGTCCTCACCAACCTCCGATGATGCTCCATAGATGCGCCGCTCTCGCTCCCTGCTCTCGGTCACCAGCCCCCAATGCCATTAATGCCCTCACCATCGATGCTCCTTCGATCGCATCCGTCCCATCCCCTCCGATCCCATAGCCGGCTTTCCCATCGTGCTCCCCGACGCCAACCTTTCCCATCGTTATTAATCCCTTCCACCAACTTCGCCATAACTATCTTCACCCTCTTCGTGTTATATATCGATCAACAACATCGATAATCTCCTGCATCGCTATCCCCAAAAGAAGCACTTGTTCTTCACCGGATCCTTCTTCTCCGTTTTCTTCACCGATTTCTCCTAAGTTTCTCATCCGTATGAAGTTCTCACAGAACAATTGTTTCTGTTTTACTGATAGAGATGAATCTGCGTTTGATTGTGCTAAAATTAGGGTTCGTGAACTTGAGCATTTTAGTGTGTCAATCCTAATCTTGGAGGGACCCTTACTGATAGCAGTGAAATTGGGTTTTTGAAAATAATTTGTTTGGTGAAATAGCTTTGTTGAAAATAATTTGTTTGGTGAAATAGCAGTGAAATTAGGAAGCTTGATGAAGTTGAAATTTCTTAATTTGTCATATAATGATCTTTCGGGTTTGATTCCAAAGGGAAACACGTTGAAATCTATGGATAGTAATTCATTTCTTGGATTGGTTTTGGTTTCATCTCACAGCTGCTAATGTTCTAATTTGATTGGTATCATTCATTATATTTGTTGCTGATAACAAGATTATGTATCATTCATTGGTTTGGGGTACTTCAGTTTAGTGGTATATTTGTTTAGTGGTACTTCAGAATTTAATAGGCAATCTAAGACAAAGCTGTTTAGTGGTATATTTGTTTGGTGGTTTACCAGATCTCACAAAGCTGTTTAGTGGTATATTTGTTGAAATGCTTTGGTTTTATTTGCTACTTTTTGTTGTCTTCTATATATGGTTTAAGTTTTTTGATTTTATTTGCTACTTGTTGCTATTTGATTTTTAACAGTTAGCTCAATGGCGGAAATTATGTAAACGAATCTTATTTTATATTTCTTATTTTTTTTAACAATCTCATGGAGATGAATGTAGTATGCTATTATTTTTTATAAATTATGTAAACGAATCTTATTTTATATTTCTTATTTTTTTTTCATTTTGCAAGGCGGAAATAGAAAACAGCGTAAAATAAGCAATCCCAAACATTATTTAGAAAACAGCTTATTGACTTTTAACAGAATGTCCTTTTTAGTCATTTTACACTAAGAAGCTAAACCAAACACTTTTCAGAAAACAACTTATTAACTTTTCAGTTTATAAGCTAATCCAAACACTTTTTATAAAAACTACTTTTCAAAAGTTAAAAGTCAATAAGTCCTTTTTCTCAAAAGTCTTTTTCAACAAAATAAGCAATCCCAAACATGCCCTATATAAGATTAGCCTAATTTGTATCCTTGTATGATTATAATATATTATATTAGCTTTAGTAAACACGTGTATTACCCGGGTTGAGTAAATAAAAATCAATATAATAAAATCTAATAATTTTAAAATGATACTTTAATAATAAAACAGTAATATCAACTTTTTAAAATTTTATTTATAAACTTTTTAGATAAAATAAATATTTTGTTCTAAAAAAATCGTATAAAAATGTCATTTCTAAAAATTTTCCTATTATAACTCTCAATTTGGATTATATTTTGTTTTCAAAAAAGAATTTTTAAAAATATGAATTTTAAATATTTTATATTTTTAAAAAAGTTTTATGCTTTTGAAAAATTTATTGTTTTATAAAAAAATATTTATTTAGAAATAAAATTAATAAATAGATTTCTTTCTTAATTTATTAAATCTAAAAAGATGGTAAATAAATATTATTAGTAATTAAGGTAATTATTTAATAGGAGAGATAGGCGGGAAAATTTTAGTGAGAATGATTGTGGTGTTGCCACGTGTTATCCTAAATACCTTTTTATTAGAGTAGGTAGATTTCTTAGATCGCACTCAAATCACTTTAAATATTTTTAAATCTTATGAATTATGTATTCAAACTTATGTTTTAAAAAATATGTAATTTTGTATGTTTTAAAATGATATATCAAATTCCCAAAAAATATTATGATCAATGTGAGTCATTTTCTAGAATCTTATTACTCGAATCTTCCTACTCTAATAAAAGGATATCTATGATGACACGTGTCAACACCACAATCATTCTCACCAAAATTTTCCCGCCTCTCTTTCCTATTAAATAATTACCTTAATTACTAATAATACTATTTAACACTTTTTTAGATTTTATAAATTAATAAAGAGATCTATTTACTAATGTTATTTCTAAATAAACAATTATTTTATAAAATAATAAATTATTTAAAGCATAAGAATTTTAAGAAAATACAAAATATTTAAAATTGGTAACTTTTCAGTTACTTTTTTAAAACCAAAAAATAATTAAATTTAAGAGTTATAATAAGAAAATTTTTAAAAATGACATTTTTATACGGTTTGTTTTAGAACAAAACGTTTATTTTTTTTAAAAAAATAAAGTTTTAAAAAGTTGATATCACTATTTTATAACTTACAGTCATTTCTAATACATAATTTCAGTGATATTATATCTTAAAATATTATTTTATAATTAATAAATTTTGTTATATTAATTTTTTATTTATTCAACTTGTGTAACACACGGGTTACTATAGCTAGTAAAAAAATATCTCAAGAGCACATTTGGCATAATTATAAACTACTAAAATTTTTATTTTCCCTCTCAAACTAATTTCACTACTTTTACAGCAATTAGTAATTATTTAATTAAGGCTAAAATTTAGATACACTTTTATGACTACCATTTCATTTTTTATTAGTTCGTAGAATCAATTTAACGTTTTCTAATTCGCTTCTTATTTTTAAATGAAAAAATACCATACATACAATCCATTCTAAACCTGTTTAATATATAATAAATAATTTAAGTAGTTAGAAGTATATACAAATTTATGATATATAATTTTATTATTATTTAACTCGTGCATTACACGAGTTTTTTAAGACTAGTATATATATAATCATCAAAACCGGCTTGAGATTGGTGTTTTGGTTGGGCATGTGTAGCTTTCATCGGTATTGTTCCCTACGCCTTGCTTGGTTTTTCTTGCTTTGTTTTTATAAGTTTGTTTTTCGTGTTTTGTTTTTGCAAAGTTTCCCGTTGGCTGTTTCTATTCATTATAGTTAAAAATATATTCAAGACTTGTAGCATATTAAATTCCAAACTCAAACACTTCAAAAAAAAACAAACACAAGTTTAGCTGGTAAACGGTAGGGCCATAAATGAACCGAATGTCACATCCCGACCGACGGCGGAATCATCGGAGCGGACGAGGGAATGATTGATTGTTCATAACTCATGATTGTCTAATAGTGAAAATAATATTAAAATCAGATTACAGGATAATATGAATTTAACAGATACAAATACAACAGCTAAAGTCACAAATAGTAATTGTTTTTTGTTTTGACTAAGTTCGGGTCTTATATGAGCATGTAGAAGTCCACTAACTTGCTTAACCTGAAAGCATGTGAGAAAATAAAGTCAGCTAACGAATTAGCTGGTGAGTAATCACAGTTTTGAGTATACATATAGATTGATTAATTGATTGAGAATAATCCAATTCACAAGGTAACGTTAAAACTTATATTACAATAGTAAGCATATAGATAAATTGACACAATAACAACCCCTTGACTTGACACTTGCATATAATAGACTCCACACATACACCATAGATTGACTCCTGCCTCTGGCACAATCACCACTCGTAAGCCATATGGGTGGGTTATCCAAACTAGTAGATCTATCATTGATACCAGGATTGATTGATTGAATTAAGGTTTTACTGTCGTCCAGTTTATCATAGTATGTTTACATAATTGCAAGTAATAACATAACCTGTCTTGAATTGAATTTAGAATGAAATAACAATAGAATATCATGATTGAATATATTGTATCACATGATTTGTCCCAAATAAGAAATGATATAAAAAGGGGATATGAATACTCACTTGATTGATGAGATTAGAATCTGGATGTGATAGATTAGACACCAATGATTTCCTTACGATTAACCTAAGAAACGGTGTCTCGAATTAGAATAATAATGATTTGGGAATTTGGGAATGTATTAGGATTTCCATTGGGTCTTGAATTGTAGTTTAAATTAAATAATTTATTTAGTTGAAATATCTTGAAATAAATAAAATGAATTTGAAAGTGATTATGTTTTGAATCTAATAAATGTATTATTACGCGTAACTGTTTGATTTATTGCTAAAGTGTGGGAAAATAAATAATTAATTTTATTAATTAATTATATGATATAATTAATTAAAATATTTATTTAAGTAACACAAAACGACTTTTTGTAAATAAATTGTAAATCTATAAAACACATAAAATGGTAATTATCTTGAATAATTAAAAGTAATATAGTGTCCAATAATAATTTAATAAATTAAATTTATTATTAATAATTTTGTAATATTTGTAATTTTATTTATTTAAAACATTTAATAAAATAAATAAAGTATTAAAATAACTTTCAGAAAATAATTAAGTTGTTTTAAAAATTATTAATGTTTGTAAAAACATTTTTATAATTTCTAGAATTTTTTTCGGAATTTTTAAAGGCTTAAAAAGAGGTTTTAAAAAAAATGTGTAGGTGCCCGGGGTCGAACCCGGGACCTCTTGGAATACATGGAAGCACGGGACCAGCGAACCAAAGGGCCTAAGCCGCGTTGGGTTTGGGTTCCATTTGGTTTTAAGCTTCTTCAGTTCATTTTCCCCAAACCCGTATAAACCCTTGTTTGATTTGAGCAAAATTGAAGATTAATTCGTTGTAATCACTCGGATTAACCATAGGGCTTTTGATCCCTATGTGTAATCGAGCATAATGGTGTATTAAACTTACTCGATTGCAACCAAATTGAAGTGTTTATGCTCGGTAAAGCTTTGATCCTTTATGCGCTGAACATGGGTCTTGATTTCGATGTTTTCAACGAAATTAAACTTGTGGGTATCTTTAGAGAACCACCATGAATCAAAACCCTCACTTAATTTCAGGTTTCGAAGTCCCAAAGGTGGTGTTCGACCAAGTTGCAGGTCGCGGAGAAGATGGTTGATCGATGGTGGTGTTTCGATGGTTTCAGATGTAATTGAAATCAATGGAAGATTAGAGACATTTATATACTCGTTCCCATTCGATTAATTTCATTTTTATAAGTTTTAGTGCGATCGATCGAGGTTGGTTGGCTGAAGAACGTGGGTTTGGTTGGATCGCACTTAATCGGATATATTTTTCAAATCAAAGTAGGGTTTGAGTTCGAATCTGGCACATGATGTTGTTGGGAGTTTTTAATTGAGTTGAGATCGCGTATTGTTTGAGCGTGTGGCCTCGCCGGAAAGTTGGCCGGAGTTTGGCCGAAGAACAGGGGGTCGACGTGGGGATGGGGTATTTTAAAAAAAATTTACAGCTTTGGCCCCTGCAATTTACCTTGGTTATTATTTTATGTCAAGAGTTTTCAAAATAAGTTTTAAATATTACCATTTCAACCCAAAAGTTTTTAAGTTTTAGTTTTTTTAAAAAAATTTATTAGTATTATTATTATTATTATTATTTGATTATTGTAATTATTGGAATTGCCATCAACGTATTAAACTTGATTGTTTAATTTTTTTTATTTAACGAAAATACGCGATGTTACAGTCTCCCATGCTTTAGGAAATTTCGTCCTGAAATTTTAATCACGAGGAGGCTGAAACGAAAAGATGATGATACTGGGATTTCATTTGGTCATCACCTTCCCAGGTGAACTCTGGGCCACGTTTAGATTCATAGCGGACTTTGACAATAGGTATCCGGCTACGTTTGAGTTGTTTGACTTCCCGATCCATAATTTCTACAGGTTTCTCAATAAAGTGCATAGATTCATCAATCTGGACTTCGTTGAGTGAAATGTGGAGATTTTCATCGGCAAGACATTTATTGAGGTTTGAAAAATGAAACGTCGGATGTATATTGCTGAGCTCTTGGGTTAGTTCAAGCTTGTAGGCCACTTTCCCAATTCGCTCGAGCACTTTGAATGGACCCACGTAATTAGGTGCTAGCTTCCCTTTCTTTCCAAAGCGAATCACTCCCTTCCAAGGTGATACCTTAAGAAGTACGAGATCCCCGACATTGTATTCCATGGGCTTACGTCTTCTGTCAGCATAATGCTTTTGACGATTCCTAGCAGTAGGGATGGCAAAAAAACCCGAACCCAACGGGGATACCCGAAACCCGAAACAAACGGGACGGGTATACCCGAAACCCGACGGGTATACCCGAAACCCGACGGGTATGGGACGGGTATGGGATTAATTTTAAAAATTTTCATGGGTATGGGACGGGTATGGGATTAGGTGATATACCCGTTTACCCGACCCAATTACCCGAAACATATACCCGTTTACCCGTCCCATTTACCCGAAAAACATATACCCGTCTTCATGGAATTACTAGATTTATATTTTGGACAGGGCTGTATATTTTGGTACCTTATATTTTGAGTAGTGGCTTCTTCATGGAATTATTGGAGATGTATTTTGGTAACTTATATTTTGAACATGTACCAAAAACGTCTTTGGGTTCATGTATCTTGATATTAACATATATAAAGTTGATCTATATAAAAAGAGAAGAATTATATTTTTTTTTATTTTTGAAATCCCAACGGGTATACCCAAAACCCGCGGGAATGCCCGATACCCGACGGGTAATACCCAATAGATACCCGATGGGTATTGGGCCGGGTATGGGATAGGGTTTAACTATCGGGTATGGGGTTGGGAATACCAATACCCGACCCCTTGCCATCCCTACCTAGCAGCGACCAAGTTATCACGAATCTTACGAATTTTGTCGGTTGTTTCTTGTATCAGTTCCGGACCAGTAATTTGTGATTCACCAACTTCAGACCATACAAGGCCTCAAATGGTGCCATCTGTTAGTCTGGTAACTGTTATTGTAAAAGAATTCAATCAACGGAAGATGAGAATCCCACGATCCACTGAAATCAATGACACAAGCCCGGAGCATGTCCTCGAGCGTCTGTATCGTTCTTTCAGTCTGACCGTCGGTTTGCGGGTGATACGCTGTGCTAAGATTTAGTTGAGTCCCGAGAGCTGATTGGAGACTTTTCCAGAAACGAGAGAGGAAGCGACCATCGCGATCAGAGATAATATCTTTACTTGACAAAGGATTGTTTAGGAAGATTACCATCACGTAAACAGGTTTTGATAATAACTCGCAATGAAAGTCGATAGATAAGGAATAAATGGTTTGATGTAGCTAGATCGAGTTAAAACATGAGAATAAGGGAAAAAGAAATCGATTTAAGAATTTAAATGCTCCAAGCTTGGAATCAAAATCAGCTTAAAGCGATCGGGTCTCTTTTCAAGTTCAGAGATCATGATTTGGCTTGATAGGTCGAATCACCATCATTGATTCACCCTTCAAGTTACTACATGCCTCTCGTCACTTGATTACAACCTTGGTAAGTTGGAGATCAAGAAATGAGAATAGTCATCAAGGTACGATTTTCACCCCTAACTTGACGGTGTACTCTCAAGGTATGACCACTAACTTACCAATCAAAAATTCGATTTGTTGGGGATCCACAGAAATAAGACGAGGTAACTCACCATTAGGATAAGGGAAATCATCCTATCTTAACGATGAAGTTTTACAAAACAAAATATAACAGAATGAACTTCTTCATCAAAATCCAGAATTTACTCCTACTTTGACGAGATCGTTTCATTTGAGAAAATACAATCCATAAAAATGAAATTATCATCAAGGTGTGGAATTCATGCCTATCTTGATGATTGAATCAAGAAAGCAATCGAAGATTGATATTTGTCACCAAAGTATGGGTTTCAATCCTATTTTGGTGAGATCATGTCATTTGTGAAATGTAAGTTCCAAAGAGAATAATTGAAGTCAGTCCTCGAGATAAGGAAATCACCCTAATCCAGAGGATGAAATTTCATAAAACACATCATTGGAAACCATTTATTGAAATGAATAAAGGATCATCACCAAAGTAAGGGAATCACTCCTGTTTTGATGAGTTAAAATTATTTAGGAGATGCGAGTGTTCTTAGTCATAGGTTGACTTGCAAACTCCTGCATCTCCCACGGTGTAATGGTTCAAAGTTCGATTTAACAACGAAAGAAAAAATATCTCAATTAGAAATTTAGAAATTTTCAAATTACATCAATGTAACAAAAGGGAAATCATGATTACAAATCTTGAATTAAATCAGGAAGACGAAATCAAGGACAAGAATTATTCAACACCACATCATTGGTGGTTCGAGCTTGTTGGGCATTGATGTTAAATGCACGTCCTTGAGCCGTAGGAACTAGGCTGACAAGTTGAGGGCATCGATTGCGAAAATGGTTCGGATCACCACATTGATAGCATGCACGACCCTGGGTAATTGCAGGAGGATGTTGGTGGACTGGTGCATTAGTCGGAGCTTTAGCAGCACTCTTGCACACATTGAATGTATGACCCAAACGACCACAGTTTGTGCATTGACGACACTGAATGTTGGCGAGATGGTGATAATTGAAGTTGTTACACTGCGGATAGGGTCCAGCATATGGCTTTTTCATCAGCGATTGGTTGTTTACTGCTAGTTGACGAGTTGGAGGGAGTTGATTAATTGGCACAGCAGGGGTAATTACAGCAAAGTTTTGGGATTGAGCCTTCCTCTTCTTGTTCTTGGAAAGCTCGGCTTGGTCGGATTTGTCGGTTTTGTTAGGAAGTTTATCGGTATTTTTTCTTCGATCCTTTCCTGGTTAAAGAACCAGCTTTCACATGGTTATCGGTTAACTGTGCAGCCAACCTGATAGCATCTTCTAGTGTTGAAGGATTCCTTCCTAGCACCGTATCCTGAATCTGCATGGGTAGTCCACCAATGTATTTCTCGATGGCTCGGGAGGTAGGGGTAGCAAGATGCGGTACCAAAAGGCTCAGTTCGTGGAATCGGTTAGTGTATGCGAGGTTCTCGCCACTGTCTTGGGTTAACTCCCAGAACTCAGCTTCCAGTTTCCGGACTTCATTCTTGGGCTGAACTATTTAGTCATGAGCTCCTTAACTTCAGTCCATGTTAAGGCTAGAGCAGTTTCAGTTCCACAGGTTCGTTTCTCCCCGTTCCACCAAGTAAGTGCGCGTTTCTGGAGAACACTTGTGGCATACCGGACTTTTAGATTTTCAGGGCATTCACTGTTTAGGAACGTGTTCTCGATGCTTTTGAACCACTGTAAAAGACCAGTGGCTCCTTCGGTTCCACTGAACTTAGTGGGGTTGCAAGAACTAAAATGTTTGTAAGTACAAGTTTGAGGAGGGTTTGGTGCAGTTGGGTTTTGAACAACATTATTGCCTTGGTTCAAATGGGTAAGTAGAGTTGGGATGACCGCAGTAACTTCACGTGCTACAATAGCAGCAATCTTACGGCCAGAGTTTCTAGATCGTGAACGGATTCGACGAGAAGACATTCTGACATATCATTAAGATATTTTATGAGAATTGGATAATATGAGCTAAGAAAACGACAATCGGGAATTTGGCATAATAACAATGATATATTCCGAGTGTAATCGTTTGATTCGTAAATCAAAGCGAGTACGTTGACTAATCAAAGTGTTATGTCCAACATAACCTTATTGAAGACATGCGTACCTATAAGCAGATACTCATCCCGAGGGTTCCCAGGTAAGGTAGACAGATCCATCGGTTGATTTGGATTTATACGAATACCCTGCCTAGACAGAACACCCCGAGATACAGGTATCCCACTCTTCCAGCATAGAATGTTTCAAGTTGTAAGACACAGACTTTGATGAATTTGAAAACCATTAATAACAATCGAGTTTTGGAGTTTGAAATCACTTGAATTAGGCACACAATGCCTTAGAATATGATTTAAGATTCGTGTGTACATTGATAAGATTCAAAGTATAAGAAGAATCACATAAGGCATATAATCACATAATCAAATATAAACATATAAGGCACATAAAATCCTGTCTAAGCATGTAAAATACATGATAGGCCTCATGTGTAAGGGTACTTAGTTATAGTCTAGTTCATTCCATTTCTAATAACCTAATTCCCTATAACCATGGCTCTGATACCAGTCTGTCACACCCCGACCGGCGGCGGAATCATCGGAGCGGACGAGGGAATGATTGATTGTTCATAACTCATGATTGTCTAATAGTAAAAATAATATTAAACTCAGATTACAAGATAACATGAATTTAACAGATACAAATACAACAGCTAAAGTCACAAATAGTAATTATCTTTTGTTTTGACTAAGTTCGGGTCTTATATGAGCATGTAGAAGTCCACTAACTTGCTTAACCTGAAATCATGTGAGAAAATAAAGTCAGCTAACGAATTAGCTGGTGAGTAATCACAGTTTTGAGTATACATATAGATTGATTGATTGATTGAGAATAATCCAATTCTAAGGTAACGTTAAGACTTATATTGCAATAGTAAGCATATAGATAAACTGACACAATAACAACCCCTTGACTTGACACTTACATATAATAGACTCCACACATACACCATAGATTGACTCCTGCCTCTGGCACAATCACCACTCGTAAGCCATATGGGTGGGTTATCCAAACCAGTAGATCTACCATTGATACCAGGATTGATTGATTGAATTAGGGCTTTACTGTCGTCCAGTTTATCATAGTATGTTCACATAATTGCAAGTAATAACATAACTGTGAATCCAAGGATCGCAATTCAGGAATTATCAGTATTAAAATAAATCAATTTAATGATCGCGGAATTATCACTAATTGACGTTTAATTGTTTGTAATGATTAATGATGAACACAACCACAGAAACACAATAAATGCTAAATCAATAATAATTCAAATGTATTTCATTAACTATAATGTAATGATTACAAAAGAATAATAATGAATGACTATGAACAATGAATTCTGTGAATCGAATAATGTTTGATGTTGATGTGACGACAGCTAGGGTTGCACAATGATGTAACTTGATAGCCGTAATATTGATTGATTGTGTTCACCGAGATGTGAAACCTAGGACTCATATTTATACACGGTTTGAGTCGGTTAAGGAAACACCGGATCTCTCGGGATTTGTTATTGATTGTGTTGACTTGTTTGACTTCTTGGGATTAGCAATCGCACAAGTATAATGTTCTTCCACAGGAGTCTTGTCGTCCGCAGCTCTTTTGTTCTTCCGTAGATGATTGGTCTTCCGTAGCAAAGTTGATCTTCCGTAGGAAATCCTTCTTCCGTAGGAGTCTTCACTTCACAGTACTTGATCATCCGCAGGAACATGTACTTGGTCTTTTTGTCTTGTAAGAAACATATCTACGAATTAACAAAGTTGTTCATCCGTAGATGTTTCTTACACGGTCAATTTCCTGAATCCGTCCAAGTATATTGTTTTTCCCTGTCAAGTCACAAATCAACACACATATATATATATATGGGGTTAACCTATAGATTCAATGTACATATATATATATATTGACTATTACAAGTGTTAATTACAAGACTTGATACAAGTACTAAGCCTATAAAAAATGATCTAGCCCTATACAATCTAGATCTAACAATAACCTGTCTTGAATTAAATTTAGAATGAAATAACAATAGAATATCATGATTGAATATATTGTATCACATGATTTCCCCCAAATAAGAAATGATATAAAAAGGGGATATGAATACTCACTTGATTGATAAGATTAGAATCTGGATGTGATAGATTAGACACCAACGATTTCCTTATGATTAACCTAAGGAACGGTGTCTCGAATTAGAATAATAATGATTTGGGAATTTGGGAATGTATTAGGATTTCCATTGGGTCTTGAATTGTAGTTTAAATTAAATAATTTATTTAGTTGAAATATCTTGAAATAAATGTATTATTATGCGTAACATCATCGTCTTGGCGAAAGCTCGTGATGCTGCTTCTCAATTTGGCAGTGCGATCGGGTGGAAAGTATTTCAACAAGAATTGTTCAGCCATTTCCGCCCATGTGGTGATGGAACCAGGCGGAAGTGAATCGAGCCAGTCAATGGCTCGGCCGCGAAGTGAAAATGGAAAAAGTCGTAGTCTAATAGCATCGTCTGAACAGTTGTTGATTTTGAAAGTTGCACAGATACGAAGGAATCGTGAGATATGAGCGTTAGGGTCTTCGTCTTGCAATCCGTGAAACTGAACAGAGTTCTCTACTAGTTGGATAATATTAGACTTAATCTCGAAATTGTTGGCCGCTATTGCTGGTTGGACAACACTAGACTCATAACCGTCGATTGATGGCGTGGCATAGTGCGTCATCTTCATTTCCTCGTCTTGATTAGCCATGTCTCCTTCAGATGGTGTATCTTCCGAGATGTCTTCTTCGATGATTGTTGCTGCTTGTTGCGGCCTTTCACGTAACCTTTGTCGGAAAAGTCGTTCAGGTTCCGAAAGAGGTGAAACAAGTTCAGGACTAGACGAGTCGGACATACACTAACTTAAGGAAGCAAAAACTAACTAGGTTTAAAATGAATCAGGCAAATGTAACTAAACTGGCTAAGGTAAACTAACTACAAAATTAAAATGAATTTGAACAAAAAATATTAACAAGATATAAACAGGACAGTCAAAAATTTAGATTGTCTTTTAAACTTACCGTGTATCCCCGGCAACGGCGCCAAAAACTTGATGCGGTGTGAAAGTATATATATTTTTGATAAAGAATTTTCGCACAGATTCAGTTTTAAATGGTTGTTACTACTACTAACTACACACACAAAAGGCAAGTGCACCTATCGTGAGGTAATATAGTGATGGTAAGAACCGAGTATCAATCCGTGGACACACTAAGACTACTCAACAATCCTTGTAATTGACTATCAATTTTTGTTTAAGAGAATGATGAATTGCATTGATATAAATTAGGGTTTTAAACTAACGATAAAAATAAGAAATAAAGTAAAACAATTTGAAACTTTTGGATTTAGAATCAAGGAATAAACGCTATCATCCTAACTTGGATTACACTTATGTAATTGTGATGAAGTGATGGTGTGATTAAAGATATTGAATAAAGTAATTGTGTTAACGTTTATAAAGATGAGCTGGCGCGATTTCTCGTCTATCCGCTCCGTAGTGACCAAGACCAACACAGGCTGAGATTTACTACTTAGGTCAAGGCCCTAGTGATGTAGGTAAATCTTTTGTGCCCTTTTCGATATACGATTTCTGAAAACATAACTTAATGTAAGAAAAGAGTTGATCAAGTTCTATTTTAACATACCATTAATTTTAGAAAACCATAACAATTACTGTAGATTTCTCAGACTAATAAAAGGGAACCCGTAAATGATCAGAAAGTTAAGGTCTTATGATTTCTAATAACCATCTCTAGTTAATTATCCATAGTTGTTATGAATAAAAGTTGATCATACGTTTTTCAACCGTGTATGACAATCATAATTACAAACCATAAACTTATAACCCCCCGTTCAAATGTAGGTGCTACCCATCGAAAGTTTTCCCAAGACCACCATAACATTAACACAATATTTATCACACCATTAATTCATCACAAATTACAAAAGTTTCATCCAAGTAGGATGATAATAAGAGTTTAGCTCATGACGAGCTGTAATGTAACAAACAACATAGAAGATAGATATGGATTCATTGATAAAATAGAACAATCAAACCAATAATCCACAATGGATGGTGTTTAGATAATCCCGAGCTTCTTCCAAGTGTTGTATGCACCTCCCGAGCCTCCAAATAGTCTTCAAAACTTGATTCCCGAGAGAATTCTGCAGAGTGTCCCTTCCACCAAAAGCTTGCAAAATGAAGAGCTTGGACATCTATTTATAGGCTTCTCGGAGTGTTTAAGCACGACCCCGTGACAAAAAGGCACGGCCCCGTGTTAGTACAATGCTTACGAAAGTTGGTCGGTTTGTACGTGCAGGAGCTGTCGGGCCACGGCCCCGTGACAAAATAGGCACGGCCCCGTGAAAGGGGGTATCATGGCCCCGTGGTCATATGGGGCACGGCCCCGTGATCACTTTTGGGGGACAGTACTTTTGTCCTGTCAGATGTCCAATCACGGGGGTGTGCCAAATTAGCACGGGGGCGTGTTTCAGGCAAGGCATGGGGGCGCGCTTAATGAGGCATGGCCCCCTGCTTGGAGCTTTAAGCTTGGATTTCTTCAATTTCTTGTCCATTATGCTCCTTTTGTCCATCTTGCCCTTCACAACACCTGAAAACACAATTAAAAGATTTTAAGTACGTAATCACCATATTTCGGGAGGAATCAAGAAATAAATGATGTGCTTTTGATAGTGTTTATATGTGTAATTTGGAGCACATCAAACTTCATCGTTAAGATAGGAGTGATTTTCCTTACTTTAATGGTAAGTTAGGAGTGAATCCGTCCAAGTATATTGTTTTTCCCTGTCAAGTCACAAATCAACACACATATATATATGGGGTTAACCTATAGATTCAATGCACATATATATATATATTGACTATTACAAGTGTTAATTACAAGACTTGATACAAGTACTAAGCCTATAAAAAAATGATCTAGCCCTATACAATCTAGATCTAACAATAACCTGTCTTGAATTGAATTTAGAATGAAATAACAATAGAATATCATGATTGAATATATTGTATCACATGATTTCTCCCAAATAAGAAATGATATAAAAAGGGGATATGAATACTCACTTGATTGATGAGATTAG
The DNA here is from genome assembly GCA_024085815.1 of Flaveria linearis. Classification (NCBI taxonomy): domain Eukaryota; kingdom Viridiplantae; phylum Streptophyta; class Magnoliopsida; order Asterales; family Asteraceae; genus Flaveria; species Flaveria linearis. The sequence continues at coordinate 100,840 of JABSNV010000038.1, forward strand.
AATCTGGATGTGATAGATTAGACACCAATGATTTCCTTACGATTAACCTAAGAAACGGTATCTCGAATTAGAATAATAATGATTTGAGAATTTGGGAATGTATTAGGATTTCCATTGGGTCTTGAATTGTAGTTTAAATTAAATAATTTATTTAGTTGAAATATCTTGAAATAAATAAAATGAATTTGAAAGTGATTATGTTTTGAATCTAATAAATGTATTATTACACGTAACTGTTTGATTTATTGCTAAAGTGTGGGAAAAAACAAATAATTAATTTTATTAATTAATTATATGATATAATTAATTAAAATATTTATTTAAGTAACACAAAATGACTTTTTGTAAATAAATTGTAAATCTATAAAACACATAAAATGGTAATTATCTTGAATAATTAAAAGTAATATAGTGTCCAATAATAATTTAATAAATTAAATTTATTATTAATAATTTTGTAATATTTGTAATTTTATTTATTTAAAACATTTAATAAAATAAATAAAGTGTTAAAATAACTTTCAGAAAATAATTAAGTTGTTTTAAAAATTATTAATGTTTGTAAAAACATTTTTATAATTTCTAGAATTTTTTTCGGAATTTTTAAAGGCTTAAAAAGAGGTTTTAAAAAAAATGTGTAGGTGCCCGGGGTCGAACCCGGGACCTCTTGGAATACATGGAAGCACGGGACCAGCGAACCAAGGGGCCTAAGCCGCGTTGGGTTTGGGTTCCATTTGGTTTTAAGCTTCTTCAGTTCATTTTCCCCAAACCCGTATAAACCCTAGTTTGATTTGAGCAAAACTGAAGATTAATTCGTTGTAATCACTCGGATTAACCATAGGGCTTTTGATCCCTATGTGTAATCGAGCATAATGGTGTATTAAACTTACTCGATTGCAACCAAATTGAAGTGTTTATGCTCGGTAAAGCTTCGATCCTTTATGCGCTGAACATGGGTCTTGATTCGATGTTTTCAACCAAATTAAACTTGTGGGTATCTTTAGAGAACCACCATGAATCAAAACCCTCACTTAATTTCAGGTTTCGAAGTCCCGAAGGTGGTGTTCGACCAAGTTGCAAGTCGCGGAGAAGATGGTTGATCGATGGTGGTGTTTCGATGGTTTCAGATGTAATTGAAATCAATGGAAGATTAGAGACATTTATATACTCGTTCCCATTCGATTAATTTCATTTTTACAAGTTTTAGTGCGATCGATCGAGGTTGGTCGGCCGAAGAACGTGGGTTTGGTTGGATCGCACTTAATCGGATATATTTTTCAAATCAAAGTGGGGTTTGAGTTCGAATCTGGCACATGATGTTGTCGGGAGTTTTTAATTGAGTTGAGATCGCGTATTGTTGAGCGTGTGGCCTCGCCGGAGAGTTGGCCGGAGTTTGGCCGAAGAACAGGGGGACGGGGGGATGGGGTATTTTTAAAAAAATTTACAGCTTTGCCCTTGCAATTTACCTTGGTTATTATTTTATGTCAAGAGTTTTCAAAATAAATTTTAAATATTACCATTTCAACCCAAAAGTTTTTAAGGTTTAGTTTTTAAAAAAAAATTATTATTATTATTATTATTATTATTATTATTATCATTATTATTATTATTATTTGATTATTGTAATTATTGGAATTGCCATCAACGTATTAAACTTGATTGTTTAAATTTTTTTTATTTAACGAAAATACACGATGTTACACCGAACGAACACGAACAATGTCTTATGAAAATGAAGTTGTTCATAAACACTTACCGAACAAGATTTCTTGTTTGTGTTTATTCATGACGTAAAGAAAGTTGTACATCAACTATTCACAAATATTCAACGAACATAAGTGGACACGTACAAAAACAAACGAATACGACAAATGTTTATGAATATAAACGAATACAAACAAAAGTTTGTCAAAATTTAACACAAACTTATCATAATTTTACAACATACTTGACATAATTAAAAAAACTTTTATTAACACAAAAGAGAAGTTTTTCAAGATTTAACATAAGTTGAAGTTGAAAATAGTCAAATGAAAATGTTGACGGAGGCATGTAGTATAACTAGGGTTTCATTTTAAATGAACAAACACAAACGGATACATTACCAAATATCACAAACATAAATGAACGAATATGAATTTGTTCATGTTTGTTCGTTTAACTTAATCAACACATTTTTTGTTTGTGTTTTGTTCATTTATTAAACGAACAAACATAAACGAACCTTCCGCCGAATAATTCACGAATTATTCACTAAACGTAAGATTCGTTTACATCCCTAGTAAATTGCATTCCAACCTTCTTCCCAAGCTTTCGATGTGAGAATATAATGGCTTCCTTAAACTCGACTCAAATCAAAACCTTCAATTCTCGTTGAGCCAGTTTGATTTATGCTCAGATTGCTTCTTTTTTTTCAAGCGATTTAACTGATGTAACTAAATCCATGACTAGTCGGTTTCTTGCCTAACTAGTCTCCTCGGTTGTCCAAACTGGTTTTCAAAATAGTATGATAGAAAGAAATCATCACATAACACATAGTTATAGTGGTTCAAGTAGATGTCAAGTAACCCACTTTCTATCCACTTAAATTAGTCTTCAAGCAATACTTTCTATAAGTGGATATCAAGTAATCCACAATCTTAATTTCTAAACAGATACAACTAATATTTATATTATTCTCCCTAATCTTTGTACATCAACGTTACCGATCTTCTCTCTAATGAAAGTAGGGATCACTTTATATCTTTACCACTACAACTTTGTTGCCCGGGATCGATTATAACATAGATATAATTTGGATGAACAAGTTTCACAAACAAAAGACACACTGTTATATATAAAATGACGTTACATGCAGGGTATTTGTACCCATGGTTTTTGTAGTTATTAAACCGTTTGTAACTAACTAACTAACTAATGGGTGTCCTATTGCCAAACGTCTTACATGCTTCGTGTTTAAATCTATTTGACTTTTACAGGACATATTTTGCATAATACGAATTCACAAACATAATGACTTTGATCATATGATTTGCTCTTGATCCCATGTCCAACAAGCTTTTCTCTAATGTGGCAGAGATTGACGATAAAAGTCCTCTCTAATATGGTAAATATCATCAATAGCTTCTCCATAATCTTAGTGAGTTCTCTCTGATGTACTTATGAATAACTCGTAAAATAAGTGTTTGAAACAATATTATGATAAGAATACTAAAATACTGCATCTCTTGCTTATATATGATCTCCCCCTCCCCCTCTTCTGATATCAAAGGTGTTTACAGAGTTACAAATCACTTGAAGGTGTGCAAAGGTATTTTATCATGTCGAGAATAATATTTGCTAAGATGGGTCGAAAAATCAACTTTTCCGAAAGGAGAGCACAAACCCTAGACTGATTGATCCACGATGAAATTGTGAGCCTTTTGGAAATTCTTTGACTCCCTTATAATTTGGATCATATTTCTTTAGTTTCTTTTTCTTTAAGTTTTACGATTTAGTTTTTCAACTATTGTCAATGTCGAATAGTCATTTGACAGACGATCGACACCAACGTTAGTAATCATATTAAATTGGCAGCACTGATCCATACACCACCGGTTGGGTATTTTACACCACCTTGACAAACGACCGTTTGTCAAGGAGTAAACGGGCGTTTAGGAAGTATCAAACGGTCGTATGCATGGATATAAACGGTCGTTTGCAGATCTGCAAACGGTCGTTTACAAAATAGTAAACGGTCGTTTACTATATCATAAACGGTCGTTTGTGTTTTTCTAATATTATTATTTTAAATTTAAGAATAAATATAAGTATTAAGTTTTTCTATTAATTATGTTAAATTTTTATTAATTATATTAAATTTTATATTATATGATTTTTTTACTAAACGAATAATTTATATATAAGTTTAAAATATTTGAACCTTATAAGAGAACAGTTACAAGTGATACTAATCTAATCTATATTGAAACGAGTAACAGTTTTATTTCGAAGTATATATTGACTATATCTTTGAAGTCTCTCCTCGTACTTTCTTTCCCACGCAGCCGCATTATTACTTTTGTGAAAATTCCATAACGGCGTTATGAAAGGCAATGGATATTCACCCTCCAAATGTACAGAGACGTAGTGGCAACCATACACATGTGCAATAGTAATGAATTGGTGGTACATGAGTTCATCCGGACCTGTCCATAGCGGAAAATAAGTTGCACTTTCAGTGGGAGATAAGCATTGAAGAATCACATTAAATCTGTTGGCGATCAATAATCCTGTGTATGGCATTATCATCCAATGTTGATGAGGAGCTGGACCCGGTTGTAGCCATGATAAACTACGTTCTGTCTCATCATATGAACTGGAGAAAAGATTTCTGTACAAATTAGAATTGTTATGTAACTCGTTTAAAAGCTCATACCTCATGTTCAGCCAATATTCTTCACCGTATCTATACTCCTTTATAATGTGTGAAGGAGGGGCAGAGGAGTCATTTCACGCTCCTCGTAAGACGCGCCCGTTCGTCTTTCTCGTCGGCCTGAACATTCCCCAACCGGCCGGACGTTACGCATCGCTTCCGCTTCATATGATGTTGGGTGTTCGATTGAGGTACCCACTCGTACCTATACACCACTGCACACTCCTCCTCCGTCTCCATTTCACCGCCACTCCTCTCTTTCCATTCGAAGGTATCCTTCGCTATCGAGGTTTCTGGTTGTTTTCGCCGTGAGGTATTGTCGATTTCAGCTTGATTTCTTCGATTTGATTAGTTGCTGATCGTTTTAAGTGAATTAGATCTGGATTATAGTGACAATCGATCGTCATTTGTTTGGTGATAGATCGTATTTTGATGATTGTTGTAGGATTGTTCAGATTTAGGCGTTTAGTTTTGTGATTAATTTGTTGTAGTAGATTATGTTCTGTGTTTGTGAGCATCAACTGTGAGGCGTTTGGATGAACTTCATGTTATAAAGCTTTTTGAATTGAAAATTTGCTTGAATGACTTAAATCAAATCCTTTAGATTTCTATATGGAACATCATACAATTGTTGGATTATCTTGCTATGTTGATTTGTTGTGGATGATGCTCTCTGTTTCTGATCGTTAACTATTAGGTTTTTGGGTGAACTTCATGTTACAAAGCTTTTTGAACTGAAAATTTGCTTGAATCTGGTCCTTTAGGTTTCTGTATGGAAGATCGTATACATTTGTTGGGTTCTCTTGGTATATTGATTTGTTCTAGATGATGTTCTCTGTTGCTGATCTTAATCTGCAGAAACTTCAATTGCTAACACTGTTTAATTTTAGTAGTTATCAGTCTGTTATGATCTCGTATGAGACTATAGATGAGTGCAATGCTATGTTTCGATTACATCGCACACATGTTCTTACGAATTTTATTGTTATGATCGCTCTGCGTTATCCCTACGCCATCTGTTTGAAGTTTGTACGTGTTGTAGTGCTTTCTCGTAGATAATGTTTCTCTATCGGTGTTATCGTTTATGTTTTGTGTCTGATTTCTTCGAATTGTAGTCTGTCACTGAAACGGATGCTCGATTTTGATGTATATATGTTTGTTTTGAGATGTGGTTGCTGTTGAGAGCTTGTTAATGTGTGTAGAAGGTTTAATAAGCAGCAATGGCATCAACGATAAGTCTATAACTACTTTGATCTTAGGGCCTACTCCTTTCAAGAGTAAATAACCATTCTGATGTTTAGTTTGTATTAGGTTATTACATACTACTGTTTGTTCAAGTTTAAAGTGATTTCTGATCCTTTATGTTGTTTAAAAGGGAAAACCAACAACAATCAAACCTCTTATAATAAATCTTTCCTATTGCACTACAAGTTAAAGCTAACTAAAAGTGCTTCCAGTGTGAGTAATTGCCAAGTTTTAAAAGATCATCGCCTCATCGGCGGGGTGATCTTCTCAGATGCTCAATAACATAATGGATTGTTATTTTTTGTTATTCTAATTTTCCCCTGCACAGGGACCTGTATTGCCTGGCACCTTCCTTCGTGCACGTGCAATTGGATTAATGCCTATGATTGATCAGGTAAATTAGATTTAAGCATCTTAGGTTCATCTTAAATTCAAGTTATTCATTGTGATATGCTTTTACAGGGTGAAGCAGATGACAAAATCATAGCAGTGTGTGCAGATGACCCAGAATTCCGCCACTACACCGGTATTAAAGAACTCCCCCCTCATCGTCTTGCTGAGATTCGGCGTTTCTTTGAGGACTGTATCCATACATTTGTGTGAAAAGTAGCAGTATACATCTACCCTATTTGTTAATCTTATCTTATTTTCCCATACCTTTACTTGATGCATTCAGACAAGAAGAATGAGAACAAATCAGTCAAAGTCAACGACTTCCTCCCTGCTAATGATGCGGTCAAACCTATAGAGTATTCCATGTGAGTAGTAGTAACACACGCACGCGCACCTACAGAGAATCTTGCGTTTCTTTTTGTGCTCGTTTCTTGCATGTGTGGATCTGATCTAACATGAATATTTGTGATGGCAGGGATCTGTATGCGTCATACATTGTTGAAAGCTTAAGGCAGTGATTTGGGTTGTTGGTGCAGAAGCCAGTGATAACAACCCGGTTTCAATCCAAACCACAAATTAAAGATTTTAACAATGGCATGTGATTATATTTGGCAAACTTTTATGGTTTATATAGTTATATTTATCGTGGCGTCTTCAATAAAGTGATCATAAGAAAGAAAGTGTTCAATGCAGTTTATGTAAACACCACTTGTATCATAAATACATCCCTTGGAGGTAACAATCTTTCTTTATTAAAATCACGATTGGAGGTAACAAAACGTCGGGTAATGGGTCAAAAGGGATTCAAGTCAAAACAGGTACTGGTAGTCCTAACCCAAAACTCTTTTTGTCTTCTTTTTTTGTAAAATTGTTTTAAATATTTGTCTGAATATTAGATTATCTCTAATTTTAAAATTTATCTATTTTAGAGTTAAAGCATTTAAGAGCTTTTAGTTTTCTATGTGCTGAAAGTCACTTTCGGCAGACTTTTGGCCTGTTTGACCCATTTCCGTTAAAGCTATTTTTTTTCTACTTCACATGTCTGAACCATTAGAGATTAAACATAGCCCTGATCAACCCACTCATAAGCAAATGAGTCGAAACTACTATTCATAATCATGTCAATGCCATGCTATCTAAAGGTTATATATTGATTTGTTTATACAAAAGTACCTGGAATTCACCAATACCAGGATATTCCCAACCATGTTTTGCAGGGTAAGATGGGTAACGCAATTCTCCACAGGCACCTAAACTAATTTCAATCTCGATAATGCTCCCATCCTGGAAGAATTCATCAAATTCAACCCGAAAGCTTCTCATATACTCAAAGTATACCTGCAAATATTATGCACGAAACAACAAATCATCAACTTTTAATTTTTACTTTGTTAAAGGTTACACCAGATGACCAGAAGATGCATTAACCAAGACCTTTTGCTCATTATTCTGTCTGTTTTAGGCCGAGATAAGAAGGTAAGCTATTGCATTTCATGTGTTTACATGTATATCATTCTTGCTGAGGATTAAATTTGTAAATTTGATTATTGTAGGAAATAACTATGGCTGCAAGGAAGCTTGCTATGAATGTTATAGGGCAATGTGCTGGAAAACTTGAACCTAGAATAAAACATTTCATTGTAAAATCAAAATGAATTTGATTTATTAATTTTAATTCAGGAATATGTCTCATGCCCATCTTGTGGTAGAACACTATTTGATCTTCAAGTGATAAGTGCAGAAATTAGAGAAAAAACATCACATTTGCCTGGTGTTTCGGTAATCATCATAACACATAACATTGAGTGCCAACTTTGTTAAGGCAAATAAACACCACTTATCTTGCTGTTACTCTTATGACAGATTGCAATTATGGGCTGCATCGTTATGGCCCTAGGGAGATGGCCAATGCAGATTTTTGTTCATCAGTTGGAGGAACATAACTCTTAAAAATGGCAACAATTATCACAGGCTGCTTTTGAAAAGTTCGATGTGGATAGAGACGGGTTCATAACTCCAGAAGAAATCAAAATGGTACGCCATCTTTTCGACGTATTGCTTGCAGAACAATTGTTTTGCCATTGACTTTTCATGTCAAACAAGCTTCTTTCCAAACTCACAATTGATTCCCATATCACCACAAATTTAGCACCAACTCATTCGGTTTTACTAAAAATTCAATCTACACATTACATTTTTCTCAAAAAACTAATATCAATTTTAGGGTTTAGAGAGTTTTAATCCATGTTTTCATTTGATTAGGATGGATCAATATATGGCATTACAGAGTGCAGCTTGGATGGGCAATATCTTTATCCATGTTCTTAGTTGCTAACTTTGTAATTGTTTTCACCAAGATGCATGTAGGTGAGCCTCTGATAGGTTCTGATATGGGTATACTTCTGCAGGTTCCTGTGGCAAGTGGGGGTGGATCATACCCTTTTTTCTATTGACGTCCCAAGAAATACAAGGTTCTTGTTTTCCAATAGATCATAAACTCCAGCTAAAGCCATTGCAAAATCAATTGTAAGTTCAATATACAAGTAACAAAAATGTGTTTGCTGATTTATATATGGTCCGTAACAGATTTATTTCTCTAAATCCATGTAGGTTTATTTATTAAAGCCTGGTAGCTTGGCTCAACAGCACTTTGACAAATTGGTCAATCTCTTAGAACAGCTTGTTTCGTAGATTTTGTTACTTGCATTTTCAATCTATTATATGGTTATCATTTGCATGCTTAAATGTTTGGATTATTTTTTGTTGATATTACCATCCTTCTAATGGTGGCGGTTGGACTTACACACTAGAGAGATTTTTGTTTCACTTGGTCTATACATTCAGAAAACGTCTACAACGAGAAAAAGAGTAAGGGTCTTTTTCCATCTTGTCTTGTCTTGTCCTTCTTTTCACTTAATTACGTAGTTTCTTATATAATAATTTGTTTATTCAGGGATCCAAATGGACAGATTGAATTCTGTTTAGGACAATTAGAAAGGGAGTCTTTTGTGCGTATTGTCTGAAATTGATCGATCGTGGTCAATACAGCAAAAATGAAGAACTGTCTGAAACAGTTGCTGCTGCAACTTCTATTTTGTCTTACGTGGAGCCCTCATTGGTTGCTCATACAGGGTCCAGGCTATCAATCTCCGCTTTTGTGTTTTCTTCCACAATTGCCATAATGGATGCCCACAATGTCAATCTTCCTAAGGTATTCTCATAATCTCATGATATTTATAAATATTGGTTATATTAAGTTACAATATATCTAAGTTTCTGATGGTTATTGCTTATTATATATGATGTCTATTTGACACTTCTTTATAATATTATTTGTGTTGAAAGTAAGTAATATGGCATTCTATGTTTTATAAAAATTATGTATTTCTCTATTGCAGAAACAACTTGCCCAGGTAACATGTGAATGTGAAAGACACATTGGGACACAATCTGGTGGGATGGACCAGGTATATATGATACTTTATTTAAAAAAACAACCTATTAGCTAGACCTAACTGACCCATTTGTTTTGCCATACATGCTTCAACACATTCATTTTCCACAGTTCAATAAATGTTTAGATTCTAACACAACACACTAAACAATTATGTGATGTTATCTCATGCAGAAGCTCCCCCTGGTGGTTATTAGGCATGCAGTTACATTGTTGGTGGGATTACATATCACCCTTTTATAGGTAGAAGTTTTATATGTGTCATGTTTTACACTTTTACTTATGTTTTGTATTTTGAAGGAATTCTACATCCAGGTATGATTGTTTTTCTAAATTAATATGATTGCATAATTTGTTAGCCACTTGGGTGGTTGTATGCTGATTAAGTGTAATACATCAGAAGCCATATATATATATATATATATATATATATATATATATATATATATATATATATATGTATATATATATATATATATATATATAATATATGTATATATATATGTATATATATATATATGTATATATATATATATATATATATATATATGTATATATATATGTATATATATATATGTATATATATGTATATATATATATATACACACACACACACACACTAAATATAATGTGCTTGCCCATCTACGTACAACATGATCATTCACAGCACGCAACTACACAATGCACACTTAAAGGTATCAACGCATGTCCGTTACTACAACACGCCCTTATTCATTTAAAATAACGCGTGCGCCGCAACGCGCGCGGGCACCCACTAGTCCTAAGGAGAAGGAAACTGCACGAAACCCACAGTTACTATCACTGCTTACGTTCTCTATATGTGTTATATACGGATGGAAAAGTGTTGGAATCTGTATTAGTAAAGGATGATGATATAGAGAAGATTGAGTTGTGTTATCTACGTTTGAAGTATGTTTTGGGGGGCTCAACCCCATAAAATCATAACTAACAAAATCATCTGTCGTGTAGGTATGATCTCGAGCAGGTTCAGCAGGTGAAGGGTTTGGTTTGTTTTGTTTTTGAGATTTGAGTGTTGGCCTTCCACGAGTATTTTTTTTTTGAGATTCCTAAACGACCGTTTATAGATTATTAAACGACCGTTTGCAGCAAAACATACGACCGTTTTCAGCATCATATACGACCGTTTGCAGCTTTCTAAACGGCCGTTTACAGCCTGCTAAACGACCGTTTACTACGATCCATCAAATCACTGGTGTATGAAACACAACACCCTATTAAATTACACCAACTTAAGGAGATCAAGTGATGTGATAGTCTAGGGGAGAAAATCCTTGATGTGCTATTTCCTTTCGTGGTGTCCCAATATATATCTTTGTATAGCTTTAAAGTTTTAACGAGGCAGAATCTCCAATCATATTAGAAGAATTATGTGTTGGCACATAAATCATAAATGGACATATCCTTAAAACAAACTTATATTATAATTGCAATAAAAATATGTACATATAACACAAATACTAAATATAACTACTTATGTGTCAATTTCATACTTTCACAAATAATGTCCAAGAGATTAAGCCACTGATGCATGTAACGACCCTCAAGTCAACAACGAGCCTATACAACATTAGATATATTCAAGATATACCTAGTTATGGATATGTGATGTCTCTTTAAATTGAGATCTAGATCACTTAAATCCAATTTACTTTTATAATGCTTGCAAAAACATGTTGTATAATATAAGTCAAAGTTCTATAAAATGACTAAAGGTCATAGAAGATCGGCTTAAAGAAGAAATGAAGTATGATTAAATAAAATACGGAGAGTTGAATATATCACTAGACACGTTTAATAAAATAAAAAAATTTGTAAATATGTAGTTTTATAAAATAAATCATATTCTTTTGAGGTAGTTCGAAGAACAAATAAGAATAAAGAAAAACCTTTTACAAATCTTTAGAAAGAATCTTCTATAAGTGGAAGTCTTTAACATGCTTTTTAGTTTGAACCATATACAATTTTTTATAGACTCAATCATTTGGAAATTTAAGTTTTTATTTCCCAAGTATGCTCAAATTGTTTGAAATTACTCCCCACAAAATTTAATAAATAATAAATTAGCCTAGCTCAAATTCGCAAATTACATACAACCTGAGCTCAAGCCTTAAACATAGTGTTCGCATTGAACCAAACTCGAATTCGTTAAACTAAACGACTACACATCGAGTTCAGACAAACTTGGACACGTTACACTAGATATCATCGAGCCCTCAAACCACACAACACCAATAGTAAGACGTTGTAGATATGGGTTTCATAATTTGTAAAAAAAGTTCACATAAAGAAACAGAAGCAATATGACTTCATTGATTCCATATAAAAAAACAAATAAAAACATATTAACACAAAACAGAAAATGATGTAACATTCTTATGTTCAAACAAAAGACATGATTGATAGTCGAATGATTATCCTACGGGCCACCGGAGTACCCAAACCCACCCGCCTTTTGATGTCTGCAAATTTGTTTTATTATTATTTCGTCTGACAGAATAAGAATAATAGTTATTATTATAATGATAATCATAATAAATAAAGAGCGGTTTTTTTAACGACAAATATACGACCCTACTTCGGAGGATATTATGTTATTTTAATCGGACTCATCTATCCATTTTTCAACCGGGATCGCACCCCCAACCCCTCAGGAGGAAACTCATTGCTAAGAAAAAACCTTTGACTTAACTATAAACATTTTTTACTCAGAGTGAGACTTGAACTTATAACCTCTTATTTATTTACATGTCATGGATATCTCACCTTAACCAGTTGAGCTAAATATTATTTGAAAAAAAAAAAAAAAAAGTGGTAACCCGAAACTTTGGGGCGGATCCTCATCATCAGTCATCACCACAATACAAAAACTGCAAACCGGCGTGCTAAGAAATGGGCCCATTTTGAACCCATAAATAGCAACACTCTGTTGCAACCTTCAAACAATACCTGTGCATACAGCCCATTTATAGCCCATTACTTGACGGCCCAAATCTGGAGCGTATCAAGAGTCTGACACACGTGGCGCAAGAGTGGGGCCCATGGGCTTTAATAGAGAAAACGGTAAAGTGAAATTTCGAAAAGTTTGATGATGGACTTCCCAGCCTTACAATACAACCAAACTGTTGTAAAAAGCCACTTTCTGCCATTTTCACCTGCAACTTCTTTCTTTTTACTTTTATTATAATAATTATTGTGATTCTATTTTCTCTCTCTAGGATCTAAATTCAAAAATAGGGTCATGACGATATGCTAAATAGTTAGAGTAAAACTAATAAGTTGTATAAAAGAATTTTTATTATTAATATATATATTTAAGTTGGTCATGTATGTAAAATTGGTATGCAAAGGGCATTTGATGTAGCATAACTAAAATCTTTGAAAAGATGTCATTTTTCAAGAAGTTAAACATTTAAGAATGTAACTTTTGTAGACTTGTATTAAGACATGAAAATTTAGGGAGTATAAAATAGGTCTATGGTTATTATTAAGTGTTGGTTGACGAAATAATTTAGTATGAACTTTTAAGTATTTTGAATGGACGTATTAAAATGATTGAAATGGTAAAAAAATATATTCAAATTGCAAATTTAATAAAATGTTAAGGACTAAAATGAGATATCTTTTGTTTTTTAATTTGCAGATATGATGTTGTATAATTATCAAGGGTATACAAACATAAGAAACTAAATAGATCGGTTCTTAAATCACCTTCATATAGTGATTTTCATACAACTTAATAAGGACATGCCTTTCTTAGATATAACAATAAAACTGTTCTTATTCACGTTTTATAATTTCATAAAACATCAATATGATTTTATGTTTTCGTGTAACATGAAAGGCTAAGAATTATAATCTAAGGAGCTGTTTGACAACCTCTTAATCAGGATCTCAATAGTTCCTATGTCTGAATGGTTCAGCATTTAATGATTCAGACTGTTGTTTCGCAAGCAAATGTCTGAATGGTTAAGACATTTGCCTCTGAATTGTTAAGAGATCTAATGCTGAATGATTAAGACCTCTTATCTGAATTTATCAGATATTTGCTTTTTAATAGTTAAGCAATATACTAACTCTTAATTATACAGGTTTTTTAATAGTTCAACACTTAATAGTTCAGACCAATTATTGATTTAGCACTTAATCATTCAGATATTGTCAAACAGCCTGTAATACTGATATACTATATAAATGTGTGTCTGTGTACATATAATAATAATAGCAAGAAAAGAGAATAGAATAGAAGAGGTAGCAGAATGAAAAGAGAGGGGCGGTGCAGGTGCACAGTAAGATTGGGTGGGTGTGAGTTGTAAAATCAAAGGGTGATTTGGGTAAGTGAAGTGGGGTCATGTTTTAAGTGAAATAAATAAATATGTCCACTCCTCAACAATGTTCTCAGAACCGGATCGGACGTCGAACCGGACGGCTTACTGGTTTGGTGGTCGGACCGGTCCGACCGGATGGACCGGATTTAACTATATTTTAATTATATTTATATATGTAATTAAATATAAGTAATTTATATATGATTTATACATATATTTTATAGTTATATATAAAACTTAACTATATTTGTATATACAAAGTACTAATTTATGGTTTAACACCCCGTTTTTACCCACTAAAATCAAAAAAAAAAAAAAAAAAAAAAATCAAAATCCGGTCGGACCCGAACCGGTGGCCGGTCCAACCGCCGACTCGGTTCGAACCGGCCGGTTCAAAGCTCCAAAAACGAACCTATATCGACCGGACCGGACAGGCCTCCGATTCCCGGTTCGACCGGTCGGACCGGCCGTTGCTCCTCAATCCTCATCATATAATTTAAATAGGGGATTTAAATAGTCTTCCCCTACCCTCATAGACCCCTTAGTAGCTTCCATGTGAATATCTGAATTTAACCCTCATCTTTTCATTTTTAACATTTTAAACCTACCACAACCACCTATTTAATGTCCACCCATCCTTCATAAAAAGAATTTCATATTTCTTTTATTCTTTTTACCAAAATAAAAATGTATACACATAAGTAAATTATATAAATTAAAATGAAGTTTTCGTATATTTTACAAGCATATATAGATTACATATAAAATTCCAACCTTTTAATCCTAACTAATCCAATTGATCCCTAGATCTATTAGCGACTAAGGGGCTGTTTGACAGCATCTTAATCAGCCGCTTAGTGCTTCAGATGTCTGAATGGTTCAACAATTAATGGTTCAGACTGTTTGTTTCACGAGCAAATGTCTGAATGGTTAAGACATTGGCCTCTGAATGGTTAAGCATTATACTAATGTTGAATGGTTAAAAAGTCCAATGCTGAATGGTTTAGAGGTCTTATACTTAATGGTTATGACCTCTTATCTGAATTGGTCAGACATTTGCCTTTGAATAGTTAAACGATATACTAGCTCTTAATGGTTCACCACTTAATGATTCAGACATCTTATTGGTTCAACACTTAATGATTCAGATCTCTTATTGGTTTAACACTTAATCATTCAAATATGATCAAATAGCCCCTGATTATTTTTACAACTATGCTATGTATATACATACATAAAGATATGATTTTCCTTTCGAGACGTTTACTTTTTTAATGGCTTTTTACATTCATTTCTTTTGTTAATTAATTATATTACAAAAAAAGTACGTATAACTAGATTTTTTAGTTATAAGATTATGTTATTTAAAAACATCTGGAACTTGTCAACATCCTGCTAACTAATTAAATAATTCACATCACAACTTTGGTCTTCAAATGATCATAGGAGGTAACTTGAATTATATACTACAAAGAATATGTTTTCCAGCAACTAGTATCTTTTTAATAAATTTCTTTAGAACATCAAATACACACATATAGATATTGGTTAAGAAAAACAATATCAAACTGTATTAAAATCAAAAGTGCATTACAAGAATAATGAAGGATTTTTCATTGACTCTACCCGATCAATCTTGATGTGTTAATATTCCTATTACCAATACAAAGATACGACTAAATAACAATCAAATCAACTAGAAAAAAAGAATAGATTGCGTGAAAGAATCCAACGAGTTTAACTCCAACCACACCGCAATAAAACTTCATATACTAATAGCGATCCAAAATTTTTTAAACACTTCGAGGACTCCACATGAAGAGAACAAAACAAGCACATGACATTAGAGATGTCAAAACCTTGAGTAAATTACCATTTGCATCCTTGAGATTTGGTGATTTTAACCATTTGCATCCCTACAGTTTAAAAATACTCATATACCCCCTAACGTTTCATTTTTGTTCCCATTTGAATTCAAAACGCTAACACCATTAAATTATTCTGTTAATATTTTTTATGAAATGACAAAATTACCCTTTATCTCTTTATCTGTTTCTCCCTCTATCTCTTAACCCTTGACTCACAGCCCCCACCCACTCCCCTCTCTTTCTCTATCTATCTCTTAACCCTTATACAAGAAAAAAGAAACCACCACCGGAGAATTATCAGGCTACCCACGCCTCATCTCCATCAACCACCCCACCACCGCCGACGACACACCACCGCCACCGATCGTCTGCACAAACTACGTCTCCACCACCAAATACACTTTCTTTAACTTCCTCCCCATTTCTTGTGGTGACGCGTGGCGGTGGATGCGGTGTAAGTTGTGGTGGGGCGGCGGTGGAGGCGGTGTGGGTTGTGATCCGAATGATAAGCGATAGGTGAGCTAAGGGGCTGCGCCAACAAAAATGCCACCAATAAAATGTGCAACAGCAACCGGCTTTAAATTTCTTGGTCTCAAAACCCATGCACCCTGAAATTGCATAAATCACAGCCCAGATAAATATAGTGAGTCTTAAATTCACTTCAATATATCTATCAATTCAAATGGTTCAATTTTAATCCCAAATTAATTCCGTACATAAGCCTGAACTTGATGAAAACATGGAAATTTTCAGTGTTGCCCTTGAATAATCAAAAACCTAACTAGCTGCCGCATACAAGATAAGGGTATCACACCTTACTTCCTCACCTCTCAATATCTCTGTAAAGCTGTATCCCAGTACGTTTCGGCTGATTATTGCTCTGCAGATCGTTATAATTGCGACATACGACCTTAAAACCTATTGAATTTGGGGAATCTAATAGATGATTGAGGACGATGAATACCGTACAATCGAACATGACTCTGGTTCAGTTTAGACTCAAACTGCGAAGAACCAATTTGCAAATTCGGCACTCATAACCAAGTAGCCATGCCTGTGGACAATCAGAAATTCAGTATCGTGCTGTTATGCGATCAATTGCAATATCCCAAATCGGCCTTTTGGGTTCTCTGCTCGTTCACACTGAAGACATGCAATTGCTTTGGGTGTCATCTTTGATTGAAATCGCTGATAAATTTGGGTTGAATTTTGGGGGTTTTGATTGAATTTTGTTGGAGGAAAGGGAGATTTCTGTTGGACGAAGGGGAAGGAAGGAGTGAAGAATCCGAGTAGACATGTTTTGTGTGTGTGAGGTGTTAGGTGTTAAGGGTATTTTTGTCATTTTATAAAAAGTTAACAGAATAATTTAACGGTGTTAGTGTTTTGGATTCAAATGTGAACAAAAATAAAACGTTAGGGTGTATATGAGGATTTTTTAAACTGAAGGGATGCAAATGGTTAAAATCACCAAATCTCAAGGATGCAAATGGTAATTTACTCCAAAACCTTTATTGGTGTAGTACTCTTAATACATCAATAATATATAAGAATGTCTCTGTGATTAGTTTACTTAATAACAAAATTATCAAAAACAATCAAACTATTATATTTTAAACAATTTCTATATGAAACACAAATTTAAACTTTATGTACCACTATCACATTTTGTAACTATTAGGGATTATTACCGCTAACTGGTTTTACATGTGAGGAGAATATAGAAGTAAACAAGAGATCAAATGTATAACTTAAAATTGTTCTTTAAAAGTATATAATATTTAATTACGTTAATCACAAATTATGATTGCTACACATCATATAACTTTTCATCTTGACTAGACATTATCTTGTCCAACCCATCCATCTTATTACAATCAACTATCAAAATAGCCATTATGATTAGACATCACCAGGTTTAACACATATTATGATAATAGTTAGTGTAATTAATTACTATGGTTGACACCCTATTCAAATAGTCAAATATATACACAAAAAGAATACATGCATAAAGCAACAAACTAGAACCATTCTTTGAATCAATGAAGATAAATAATATGGATTTCTTTTCTCCTTAATACCTTGATGGGGTGTTAAAATCTCAACTTTGGCTTAAAACCATAACTTAATGTTAAAAATGCCTAAGAAAATAGTCTTGATAGTTTCCAAAATGCAGCTTAAGGAACAAGATCATAAACAAGCTAGCATTGATTCATAGAAACATTCGACAACGAGTACAACATTAATTTATATCACACACATCACCCAACAAAACACCATTGATCACCACGAACACAACACAACGTACATCACATACTACAGCATCCTACCACATTTACTATCCCTAAAACTCCCGACGAAAAACAAACACACGAATTCTTCATCATCACCAACAACAACGAACATTAATAATTAAAGCCGCCGTCTCTCATCAGAAACTCCAGATACAATCAAGCTCCGTGGGGCCCGGCTTCTGGCGGCCGTTATCCACCGTCGCCGGTGGCCCCCAGTTCTCGCCGGAGGAGCCACCGTAGTTGCTGGTATCTCCGCCGTGCATGGGCGGCGCCACGGCGGAGTAGAAGAAAGGTAGTTGAAGATTCTCTTGAAGTGTCCTCAAGCTTGGGAAGGCTGACACACAGGCGTTGAAAGATGACGTCAGCGGCTCGGCGGTGGGATGTCGAAGAGGGTGGTCGTGGTTGAGGCTGTGGAGAAACAGGGCACGTGCTCTTTTGAGGCGGCGTTGCTGTCGTACGAGAAGGTGTCGTGGTCGCCGGAGGTGGCGGAGGTGTAGGCGGAGGAGTCGAGCAGCGGGGGTAGTGAGCCGGAGACGGTGGAGGAGGAGGTGGCGTCTTTGCCGCCGGTGAACCATTTTTGCCGGAGCTGCCGCCGGTGGTGATAGCTCCGGTGGTGGTTTTCTTGAAGACCCTTGATATTACCCATTCATCCTATATAGCAAATGAAATTAACACCATTGTTACAAAGACAAAAGACACACAAGCTACATGTTAAACTGTTAAAACACTAATTTTAGTGAGCGTCTAAAAGAAGATTAATGTAATCCAACAAAGATGTAAAGAAGAGTTGATTATTAATTAACACTAGTTTGGTGGTTTATTTCTTGTTTGAATCTTTTAATCATCGTTTACATTTTAAAACAACAAAGGGTGAGCCTTACCCTAATTAAAAAAAGAGTTTTTCAACTAATACGACAATGAACATGTATTTTTAGAGTTTTAGATTATCTTTAGTTATTTAATCGTTTACATTTTAAAACAACAAAGGGTGAGCCTTTATCATATAATATACCAAACACACTCACATGATTATAGGGCACGGGTTGTGAATGCTCTAAGACTATTACATGTATCATCACTTGCACCGCACAATAAAATGAAATTCAAATTAAAACAAAATAAACCGTTGGTGTACAATACCATAGACTATGAATCCACACCTCTAACTTTTAAATTATTAATTATTAAAAGCAAATACCTGTTTAAACCTTAAAGATCACACATTAAATACCCACACTCCAACTAACAAACCTAACAAAAACCCACCATGCAAAAACCCATATACCACAAACCCTAAAAAGTATCAAAACCTTGATTAGTTGATCATATGATCATATATACCTTAGAGCTTTTGGATAAAAAATGGTAAGCAAATTTGCCATCAAGACGATACTCATGCATCACCCAATTACTCTTCCCCCTTTAGGAGCTCTCCCTCTGTAAAACACCAGTGTCTTCTTCATCCCCACCAACGCTGACGTCTTCGAGCTGTAGATCTCCCGGTCTTTTCCGGTCGCTTTCCAGTAACCCGCTTCCGTCGCCCGGTTCGTCCTCAACCCGGTCGGATACTTCGGTCCCGGAGACTGAAAAAGTACCACTCTCTCTCCCCCATCTTCGCCCTTTCTGTCAATTAAAAAAAAAAAAAACAACACAAAAACCCTAAAATATTATTAACCACAATTAAATAATTTCTGATCTTCTTAAAATGTTAACCTAGAGAGGTTCGAACCGGAGTATCTTTTAAAGAATCATGAGATGGTTACATATTATTAGCACTATTTGTACGTACCAAAGATAGGAGAGTGTATACATGAAATGATGAATGTTTAAGTAAAAGGACATACGTGGGAGCTCCCATGGTTCACATTTGTTGAGATCGACGTCGGCGAAGGCCCGGCCGGTGAAGCTCCGGTCGAGGACTTTTCTTAAGAGGTAGCATGTGATGAGTTCTTCATCGGTGGGGTGGAATCTGAACCCGGTGGCAAACAGGCTTCAGTGTTGTTGTGATCGAGATGGTGACCGTAGAATTCCATGATTGCACCACCGTACACGGCTGCCGGAGAAAAGTTAACAGAGTGGGGTGATTTGTGGTTGATGTTACAAGGAGGTGAGAGGTGTGATGATGTATATATAGGGGTGGGGCTGTGTTTATGGGATTCACAGAATCAAGATAATAATAATAAAATAATAATAATATGTACCATCATTGAAGGGTTAAAATACGCGGTGGTTATTTGTAGGTTCTTTTAAAAAAAAACTCGTGCCTCGTAATTCGTAATTCGCTTTTAATTCATTCAGTTTTTTTCTTTAACGGTTAACGAATATTCTTTAAGCATCGTTATCGGGGTAATTAACCCATTGACGAAGGTAAACCCATGCCCGCGAACAAAGACAGCGCTGGTGATCCAGATCGTCCATCATTCCAAGGGGTTTTCATCACCCAAAGACACACCGTGATAAACTTTTTGACCCACTCAATATATTACACATAGTCATAGGGTGCAATATATTTTAGAAAGTATAGGGTGTCTATACAAAATATAATTTTTAACTGATTATATATTTTATTTAACTGGCTTGTTGATTTTCATTTAAAAGCTAAATATATTTTATGAACTATAAACTAAATTTTCGTTATATTGTTTAAATAATCATACCCAGATATATGACTAATTTATATTAAAAAAAAAATTCAAGTATAAAATGATAGAAGATGATCATAATGTATGAAATACAAATATCATATTATTGTTTTAACAAGCTAAAATAAATAAATATAAAAACAAATCTATTGTTTCTATACGTATGGATATATGTTGTGAAAAATAACAAAATTATTTTTAACAAACAAGTTAGCTTGTGAGTCGCCTCACTTTAGCTTGTATTAAAACAAGCCAAGCTCATGATCATCTTTTGAACTTGATAAGTTAAATGAGCTGGCTGGGCTTAATTTCTAAAAGAGCCGAGCTCAAGTCTGCAATAATCGAGTTATTGGTACACTCTTTTTTACTTTAGTGAGGTGTAAAAAAATTTAAAAATGGAAATTAGGTTCTTTATTGGTGTCTTTTAGGTCTGCAACTCTGCCGTGGCTCTTATCATATCATATGGGTTTAGAGAGAGAAAGTGGGTGTAAGTGATAAGAGTATGCGTGCGTGTGAGAACCAAGTGTTTGCAGGGTATTTATCTTGTCAGTCAAGTAAAGAGAAGAGGATGGTGAACAGTATGGATTTTGTATTATTTTCTGTATATTTATAACGTTTTATTTATAGTTAATTTATATTTTTTTGAATTTTAGAAATTTTTATGAATATATACATTAATGTCATACAACAAACGATCAGAGAAGCAGAAGTTTTAAAAGTGTGATGTGAAAGTGTGAGAATGGGTAGGGCCTTTTTTCTTTGTGAAACTCTGATGGAGTTGGTAGTGTGTTTATATTTTATTGTTTAAATTATTTTCTTTTGTTAGATTTGATGTACTATAATGTAATTTAATTGAATACTAATAATGTTAATTCAATGTAGTCTTTCTTTGTAGGTTTCAAAAATTGTGTGGAACACTCTGCTCAAGTTCATGAGATCGACGTGGTAGATAAAGATTTTCGGTTCAACAAAGTGTACCATCGAAAAACATTGAAGTTTTCTACAAAGGTTAATGTTGGAAATTTAATGGGAAGCAGATTTGCGACATCGTTCCGAGAGGAAATATTAATTAGAAAACGGTCATTACAATTTTTTTTCCTATGATTTTGCGACAAAGAATATTGCGTCAAAGAATATGGGCAAACTTGAACCAAGCGAGGCGGGATCTCATATAGTCATATGGCATGCTCCATCTATGATCATATCAAAATACCCATGAGATA
The DNA here is from genome assembly GCA_024085815.1 of Flaveria linearis. Classification (NCBI taxonomy): domain Eukaryota; kingdom Viridiplantae; phylum Streptophyta; class Magnoliopsida; order Asterales; family Asteraceae; genus Flaveria; species Flaveria linearis. The sequence goes on from JABSNV010000038.1 coordinate 122,740, forward strand.
TTTATATTTTTCCCGAATTATTTGTTGGAGGAAAATTTGCCGCTTGGTTTTTTGCGGCGATAGTTGCGTCGCAAAAAATGTTCGTCGCAAAAAAGAATTAAAATTAAAATATAATAAAAAACTTTGTCGCCGCAAAAAATATATTCAAGTTTTTTTATATTTTCCCTCAATTCAGTTATTCAAATTTATGAAAAGGGGATTCCAGATCTGTTCCCATTTTCACACCAAATTACCCCCAAATCTTTGTATATGGCCCCCACCACTGCCACCCCAACCGCCACCCAACCCGCCACAGCCACCTGCCACCGCACCGCACCACCACCGCGCACCGTCACCTCCACGGCCACCACCGCGCGAACGCAACGCAGTTAGCACCGTCAACACCACGGCCATCAGCCACCGCACCACCACCGCGCGCCGTTACACCCACCGCCACCTGCTCCACCGCCGCGTCACCACCCCCGCCATTTGTCGTCACCACCACCGCTACTCCACTACATTGTAAAGGTAATAACTAATTTTTTGTCTATGAATATGTATGTGTTATATTAGAATGTATGTATATGTGTGTATGGTTTTTGAGAAGTTGATGTTAGGTCTTCCAGAATTCCATATGTAAGAACCAAAAATCCACCTTTCTGCCTTGAAGTGACCTTTATGATTTTTGATTTTGAGAAATACCTTCAGAGGTTGATAGATTGTAGTTTTCTTTTGTTTTCTTCGATCATGATTCATGTTTCATAATCCTATGGTTTTATTATGACATTCTATATTCAAAACATTCTCGTATAAACTATGAACTATGTCTGAAACAACAATATTTTATTTCAGTTAATGTTTGTTAATACTGGGAAAACTGAGTCACATGAAGCCATCAATAAATGGACCAATACATCGTTTGACCAATTGTTAGAATTTCTGAAAACTGCATTTCCGCTTGCTAAAATCCCACCGTCAAACTATGAAGCCAGAAGATAATGAAGAAAGTTGGGTTAGGATATGAATCGATCCACGTTTGTAAGAACGACTGTTGTTTATTTTGGGGGAATGATAACAAAGATTTGCAAAATGTCCAATATGTTATGAAAGTAGATGGAGGACGCAAACACTAGGGAAAGAAAGTTGCCAACAAGGTTATGCGTTACTTTCCATTAATTCTTAGATTAAAGCGTATTTATAGCTCAAGACACACTGCAAAACATATGACATGGCATGCTTGGATGTTGCACGGAAGATGGTAAGTTACGTCACCGGTGGATGGTACATCATGGAAAGAATTCGATTCAATGTATCCTGCTTTTGCAAAGAACCTAGAAAATGTTAGATTAGGGTTGGCTGCTGATGGCTTCAATCCATTTGGCAACATGAGTACGTCCTATAGCATGTGGCCAGTCATATTGCAACATACAATACGACGCCGATGGTTATGTATGAAAGAGTCTTCATTCATACTGACGTTATAATCCATGGCCCTAATCACTTGGGAAGGACATTGATGTTTTTTTGAGACCATTGGTTGATGAATTGAAAACTCTTTGGTCGAACGGAGTCGTGACAAGAGATGCGGTTACAAACACTTTCCTCACATTGCGTGCAATGCTTTTATGGACTATCATGATTCCCTGCTCGTAGTAGCTTGTCTGGTTGGGGTGGCAAGGTTAATTTGCATGCCCACAGTAAGGAAGACACTCCATCTGTTCATGTATTGGGAAAAAACTGCTTATGTTGGGCATAGAAGATGGTTACCAACGAATCATAAATGGAGGAAGGACAAGTCATTCAATGGTAAGAACGAGAGTAGACGTCCTCCTAACAGGAAAACTAATGATCAGATTTTGGAACAACTTAATAATTTGCCGTCCCGTATTTCTGGGAAACATGTTAAGTTTGGTGGTAAGAAGAGAAAACGTGATTCCAATGTTGAATTGAATTGGACCAAGCGTTCTATTTTTTTCGAGCTTGAATATTGGTCTTCAATTCAACTAAAACATAATTTGGATGTCATGCATATCGAAAAGAATGTGTGTGAGAGTTTGTTGAATACGTTGATGATGAACAAGGAAAAATCCAAAGACACTGATAAGGCAAGAATTGTGTTAGAACAATGAACATTCGACGTGATGTAACAACTTAAGAATTTTTTTAGTTATATAGGTATATAATTGTTATTAATTATAAAAATGTTAGTGTATATATATTTTCGTATGCACGCTTACATGCACGTATAGTATTGAGAAAAATTTACATGATATAATATATTGCATGAGATGTACGTATGCATGTGCAATATGTGTATGTTTTACGTATGCATGTTACATGCATGTATGTATATTGATAGTTTAAGTATATACGAATGTTTATGTGCCAAAAATTTATAATGTATATATATATAGCTCACCTGTGTTACGGGTATAATATATATAAAAAGATCATTATGTAGTGTACCTACATATATATATATGTAAGCTTACTTCTATATATGTATATATACATACTTACGGGTATATATATATATTTAACCCAACCAATCAAACAAAAACAACCAAAAACTAACTAAAACATAAAACTAAAACATACAAACTATCACCACAACACCCATCGGCCACCTTATGCAAACAATACACCCGAAAACCATCAAACCTGGACCCGGTTCTTTTGTCTTGTTCGAACACCAACACCCCCACCCTAAACCACCTTCGGTAAACCACCCCTCACCCCTCTGATTTTGCCTTAACAAACGCCTACACCTCCATCATTACAAGGAATATGTCAATTTCAAGGAGAATTCCTTGGATACCTCCATTCACACTCAAAGTCAAGACCTAAGAACCTAGACTCCTAACTAGACTCTCATGAAGACCATGGATGTGGCAACCTCTCGGGTAAAGGGTTTTGAGACTTGCCACCTATCAATCTTGTCCTGATGATCAACCCTTCTTCCATTGCTTTAAAACCGCAACTGTTCTGGAACACATACCTCACAAAACAACTACCTTACATCTTCTTTCCAAGAACAACACACCATCACCCACGAAAGCATCCACGACCACCTCGTTCGATCATCGCTACCGTAAAACCCCACTCCAGCTACGTTCTGCATCACTCCCTCGGTGTTTCATCAAACATCACCACCCTTTACGTACCCTCACTCCCTCGGTTACTATACACAACCCAAACCAACACCTGATTACCACCTTCCTTAAATCACCTTCTGCTTCTCCCTCTTCATCTCTCGGTTATAGCTAGCTGCAACTTCACCACCACCTTGTCTCCACCTTCGGTTACAACCATAACACAAAGCAACAACAACAACGAACACCAACACACCAACAACCACCACACCCACCACACCTACTATCATCATCCACCACTTTCACAGCTTTGTTCTCGAATTCCAGAAGCTAAAACATCATCAAATTGTCCATCAAAGGTAATGAAAAGGTTTAATTTACACATATGTTACAAACCATATATAAACATACATATTGATATGTATGGTATAAATGGGTGTAGTCACCTAAAACCCATTTTAAGGAACTCAAAACCCTTAGTTTTGAGTAATAAAGTTTCAAATCCAGAACTTATATTTTAGAAAATTATTTGAAATTTTTCAAATCATATAACATAAATATTAAGGAAATCAAAATAAATATTAAATAAAGCATTGTGAGAATAACATAGAAAATTCTTGTTTTTATATTAAAATAATAAACTGAGACTTTGGTATAATTTGATAAACAACATAATTTATATAAATTATTTATAATAGAAAATTGAAGAAAATGTAAAAATATAAATAAATTCAGGAAAATTCTGATAAAATCTCAGAATGATTCGGTTGAGGTAAAAAGCCTCTGGAATTATTTCAGAATTTTATACCTTATTATGATTAAATACGAATTTTTATATGTTCTGTAATAAATAA
>JABSNV010001042.1:0-119005 GCA_024085815.1 Flaveria linearis
TTATATCTACCATCTAAGACAACGGCTCACACAAGCCTTATCATGTGATACAGTTAAGAGTAGGTTCAAATATTATCCACATTATAAGCATCAAAAATTCATAATAATAATTTCAGTTCAAACATCTGTTTCAATCCCAATCAGTAGTAACGGGGACACTAGACTCGTATTATTTTTAATTGACTGATCTCTTCGAGTACAGTAAATAATTCAATCCTATCACCCTACATCAAGTTTCAAATAATAAGATATGTGGTCTAAATTGCATTCGGGTGTAACTAGGTTGTTTATAAGGTTCAAAGTTCAACTTGTTTCATTTGTTATCGGTTTGCCCAAACTTTCCTTTTAGAAAGTGAGGGTTTTGCATGTGGTGTGACAGGATTTCAGCCTCTAGTTGATCATCAGATTGTATTCGCAGGGGATTTAGCACAGTATTAGCGATTACAGCAAGAACACAGAAGATTTTTGCATGTAAAAGTACAACATAGAGAGAGAGAAGAGTCTGCAAAAGATGTTTTCTATAACTCCACACGTTTCGCGCCGAATACAATGGCACTCGTCCTTTTATAGAAGAAAAAGGACAAATGCTGATGTGACTGACATTGTCAGTCACATCACCATTATTAACAAACTACTGATGGAACGTTAACTACTGAGATGTCCACAGCTGACATCTTCTTACAAATGTGTTTACCTATTACAAGTACTGAAAAGGAAACTGCTGAAAACTACACTACTGAAGAACAACCTCTTCAGTCGTTTACAACTACTGAACTATAACAGCTGAAGAACAAACTCTTCAGCTGTTTACAAACTACTGAAAGGAAAACATAAAACTACTGAAAGAAAAACCATCATAACAACTGAAAAGACTTCTTCAGCTGTTGTGACAAACTCTGAAGCTTCAGCACTTTGGTCTTCAGACTTGGTCTTCAGATGATTCATCACGCTGATGACTTTAGTAGATGTCATCAGCTGTGTCTTCATCTTTGTCTTCAGACTTTGTACATCAGTTGTTGATCTTCAGTTCTTCAGTTCTTCAGTTGTTGATCTTCAGCACTTGTCTTCAGTACTTGAAGTCTTCAGTACTTGTATTCATCAGTACTTCAGATCAGTACTTATCTTCATACTTTGGATCTTCAGCTGTTGTACTTCAGATCTTTGATCTTCACGTTGATTCTTCAGACTTTGCAAACTGCTGATGAAGGTCTTCAGCATTTGTTGTGATGTCATGTGGGACTTAGAGGTTTTCCTGATCTTGGCTCATTGGTTCTTTGGTCCAACAAACCCCCCTGAACAATGCAGCCAAAACCTTTAAGTTATTTATTGTCCCACTTATTGTTGGCATAAATGTTGGTCTATTTCCTTCTGGATCAGATCAGAAGTTGACCCTGATAAGCACTGGCCTGGGAGGAAGTCTCTAATTTTGTTTTGGCTAATATGGATGGGAGCCCTGTCTTTGGGAATTGGACCCAGGGCTGTTGTCCCATCCATGAGACTTACCTCCCCGTACGAGCCGTAGGATTCTCGTGTTAGGCTTGAAGAAAGTCATTTGTTTCTTCTTTGGTCGGTCTTCAGCCGCACCTTCGAATAATCCTTCACGCCGTACAGCTCTGAGACAAACTTGGCCTGTTTGCCATTCTTGAGCTCAACTGTTGTAACTTGTCTGTAGGCTAATTCATCTGGGTGTCTGCCTTCAGCACAGTTGAGCTCATCTTTGTGGAAGTTCTCAGCCTCTTATAGACTAACCCTTTCCTAATCACCCTATTCTCCAACATCGGTGGGGTGATTGGTTAGCTCTATAGGCCTTCTCGAACTCTTCCACAATTTCACAGGGTGTTTATTACAAGAGCCACTGTGATCACTTCACTACGATCTCCTTCATCTGGCTCTTGTATCTCACAGGAAGTCTTTCTAGTGATCCTGTGAGCCACCCTAGGATCAGGCCAGTCCTCACTCTCTCTCGTGATCAATTGGAAAGTTTTGTTTGAGAGTGAAGAGTCTCAGAGCTTCCTTCTTCATATTCATTATAGAAGTAGAAGCAGCATAAGCTTGATCAATGCTTTTCAGCATCTCTTCATCATGTAATCTCTGCTGCTCCTCTTCTTCTATCTTAACCCTCACAGTATCCATCTGTGAGTGGGAGTGATGGTTTGAGTTTGGCTTTGGGTAGAGGGATGACTGCAGAAAGAGGCAGTCTATCCTCCTCATCCTCCTCTTCTTCTTCTTCTTGCAGCCTCAACCACTTCTCTTCTTCTGCAAGGGTGGATCATTGGCTGGGTTTTTGATGGTGAAGGGTTGGTTTTGTGGGTTGTGTTTGGGTTTGTTGGTGGGAATGTTGGCAGGCCTTGCTAGTAACTTAGAGATGAGGGTAGGTTTGGTTTGTTTTACTAGCAGGGTCCTGTTCCCAGCACCGGCTTCAGAAAGGGCTTCAGCGACCAGCCCTTTTGTGAAATCACCACCGAACAGATCTTGGGGCTATAGCCAAGATTCTGTCCCTGGTCCATCCTTGACATCAAGGACTGGCCTCCCCAGATACTTCGAAATGAATCTACTCATACCTCAAGTCTCTTTCTTCCTCTTGGCATAAGTAGTCCGTCGGTTTCTATCTCTTTCTCCTCCATATTCCTATCTCCTGATCTAGCATGGCAGTGTCCTTGTCAAAGCCTTGCCTGAACAGCTGATCAATGACAGAGTCCATTGATCTGCTTTGCTCAGCATCAGCCTCCTTGACAAGGGCTGCTAGATCAGCATCCCCCTTCTCTACCTTCTCTCCTCCTCTCTCCTCTCTCTTTTGATAAGTGACACTGAAATCCTTTTGGATTTCAGCCACTTCTATTTCAGCTCTCTCCTCCCTCACCTTCTCCTTCTCATTTTCCCTACCAGTCTCCTCTAGACCACTCCTCTCATTTTCCACCTCTTCCCTCCTTCTTTCTCTTCCTCTACCCTCTTCCTCTTAGCTTGCACTGATGTCTCCCCTTTTTGGGTGCATTGGTTGGGGTTTGACTATCAGCAAGCGCCTTAGCACAGCAACCCTCCACTGGGTTGTATATGGTGTAGGAAGCCTCTCATCAAGGTTTTCATCACAATTTCTGTGATTATAGGTGTGATGAGAGGCAGGGATTTCTGGAAGATAGCATCTAGCTGCTCAGGAGGGTTCTGTTCCTGAGACTAGCCAGAAGCAGGGGCAGTGGCTGAGTTTGTGGGAGTGTTTGGTGTATATGAGACCTTCGGGTGAAGGTGCCATCTGTGGGTCAATGTGGCAGATGGACTTCTATCCTGAGACATTTTGGCAAGCAGCTCTTTGAGTCTGCTTACCTCATCCTCTAAGATAGTGTTTTGTGCAACTACATCATAGAAGAAGCACAGGTCATCATCAGTTTGCACTGAATCACCTGACCTCCTGACAGGTCAGGATGTACATGCACTGAGTGTGGCTCAGATATGCATGTGCCCCTTGGTCTTGGCACTGGGGACTTCCAGCCTCCGGATTGATCCATCATCGGCATTGCCTCTGGTGAGTCTTATTGATGTTACCAGCTTCTCCCTGCTCAGATGTTGATGCAGAGGAAGTGGCAGCCTCACCAGAATATCCTATCTCCCTAGCCACACTGGGAGATTGGACTGTTGATCTCTGTGTTGGGGGCTCTTACCAACACTTGTGTCCACCTCTCTTCGGTTGGAGTTTCCCAGTTGTGATTGGTTTCTGGGAGAGGGGTGGAGTGTTCAGGTAGTCAACTTTGGCGATTATTAGTGTAGGGCTTTGTGGGGTGGTTTCAGTGGGAGATGGGCTTGAAGCAGTGTTGCACATGTGGGGAGAGTGTGCATTCAATGCGTCTCCTCAAGTGAGAAAGACCCCAGATGTGTGCTGCCCCGAAGTGGTTGCATCAGGCTCCTGTTAAGGAGGCCTGTGCGGTTGTGGTGGAGAGTCGTGGTGACTGCTGGGAGAATCTGACCAGCAGCCACTTCCTGCCTTTTTGTGTGCAGGGGCATCCTCAGGGACTCATTTCCTGAAGCCTTTGTTGGCTTCTTTTTGGGTTTTGGCTTGGTGGGGACTTTGGATTTGGTGGTGGAGGCTGTGGGTTCCAGCTGCGTGGGTTTTCGCAGCTTGACAACCTGTTTGAGTGATTGGTCGGTGTTGTGCCTGAGTATACCTCAGCTAGAACAGCCATGGCAAGGACCCCAGTGCCAACAAGTCCCTCAGCACTAAGCTGGCTCTCGATGATGGCCATTATGAACGAGGATACAAGATCCAACGGTTAGAAATGGGTTTTGTGGCCTATCTTTGAGTTCCAAAAATATGATATCTGTAAATTAAGTGGTTGTTTCTCAAAGATAGAATAATACCTGTTGCCACCTTGTTGACATTTGGTCCCATGAAGATGTTTTGGGGCCAGACACACATTCCCATGTGGAAGATGAGTCGTTGGGGATCTGGGAAGTGTTTCTTCAACAAGGTGGAGGCAGGAGGTCACCTGATAGTCGTTGGCTGTGAAAGATAGATCGAGGCGCCTTTGGGGTAGAGGTTGGGAAGGTGGCATCCTCCAGCTTTAGGGTTTGTCGAATAGTAGCTGGAGTGATAACCACGGGTGGTTGTTTTACGGAGGACCGGAGGAGACCTCGCCATCGTTCTCTCCGGTTTGGACGTGATGTTCGTCCAGAACTCCGATAGGGAGTCGGTGTAGATGGTGGGTTTAGAAGAATGCCGTTTGGTATGGTGAGTCTTCATCAGATCGCCGACATGTGAAACTTAGACCAGAAAAGGCGATTTCGTAAGGTATGCGACACAGTTGTGTCGAGGTTTGAGTTGCATGGGCGCCATTAATGGTGTATTGGAAGTTCAGAGGTTTTTGAAAAGTTAGGTCAAGTGAGAATGAAAAGCTCTGAAGGTTGGGTATTTATAGGGTATGGCAAGGCTGAAAGAAAACTACTGAAGGTTTTGTGTTTTCATCATTTTTGAAACGACTGATGACGTGTTTTAACCGTCAGTGGTTGTACATCTGAGGACTTGGTGTTAGTCTTCAGTAGTTGAAACTACTGAAACCTTGGTTTTGTCCTTCAGATGTTGTAAACGGCTGAAGACTTGTGTGTCAGTCTTCAGTATTATAACTACTGAAACCTAGTTTTCATCTTCAGACGTTGTAACACTGAAGACTTGGTGTTAGCCTTCAGTAGTTGTGAACTACTGACATCAGTAGTTGTGAACTACTGAAGACATGGTATTGCTTCAGTTGTTGTAAACAACTGAGGACTTGGTGTTAGTCATCAGTAGTTGTGAAACTACTGAAGACATGGTTTTGTCCTTCAGTTGTTTGGGTATGAAACAACAGCTGTTGGCATCAGCTGAAGAGTAAATTACTCATCAGCTGTTTCCGTCAAATCAGTTGTTTCATGCTGACCTCCACATTTACTCATCAGCTCTTTGGCTGACTTTCAGATGTTTCATTGACCCTTCAGCTCTTGGAATATTATGCCCTCAGCTCTTTGATCAGATGTGCACAAGTGCTGATGAATACTCTTCAGAGCTGGGAACCAATTTTGTCTTCAGTACTTGTGTAGATTACACATCAGTACTTGTAACAAAATTTGTTCTTCAGTACTTATTTGTTTGAAAATAATACATCAGTATTGTAATCCACCTCACTACATCAGTTGTTTTCAACAAATAATGTACATCAGTACTTTGAAGCATTTTAGTCTTCAGTAGTTGTGAAAGTGCTGAAGACTAATTACCCATCAGTACTTATATTTGACCTTTGCATACTAATGCTCATCAGTACTTGTGAAGTGAGAGCATCAGCATTGGTCAAATTTCTAGCTGCAGCATACAAGCCTTAGTACCAAATTCTGGAATGTGCACTATCTAAAGGCTTAGTAAATATGTCTGCAAGCTCATCAGCACTAGGCACAAACTTAGGATCAATCAGACCTTTTCATAGCAATCCCTAATAAAATGATGTCTGATCTCTATATGTTTGGTCCTAGAGTGCTGGACTGGATTTTAACAATGCAAAGAGCTGAAGCACTATCCATTAATATGGAGTCTTAGTCTCTGTAATGCCATAATCCAAGAGTTGGTTCTGAAGCCAAGTATCTGAGATGTACAACTTGCAGCAGCAATGTACTCAGCTTCAGCAGTGGATGTAGCAATGATGTTTGTTTCTTACTCTGCCAAGAAACTAAACAATTGCCTAGGAATTGGCAACCACCAGAAGTGGATTCTGGTGACTTTGCATCCTGCATAGTCACTATCAGAGAAAAGCAACTAATTTGCAAGAATGCCATTGAATACCAAAGACCTAGTGATTGGGTACCTTGCAGATATCTAAAGATCCTTTGACTGCAATCAAATGGGATTCTTTAGGGGCAGTCCTGAAATCTAGCACAGGCACATGTTGCAAACATTATGTCTGGTCTAGAAGCTGTAAGGTACATCAAGGACCCAATCATACATCTGTAAAGGGTTTCATCAACCGCTTTACCTTTCTGATCTACATCTAGTTGTGTGATGCTGCTCATGGGAGTAGTACAGGGCTTACAGTTTGTAAATCAAACTTATTCAACACTCCTTGTGTATTGGACTGATGGATGAAGATTCCATCATCCTTTGTTTGATTTGTAAACCTAGAAAGAACTGTAATTCCCCCATAGCACTCATTTCAAACTTTTGCTTCATGAGCATTGTAAATTCATCACACAACTTTAGATCAGAGGATGCAAAGATGATTCATCTACATAAATTTGAACAAGCAGCTTATGTTGTCCCACAGTCTTGATGAATAAGGTTTTGTCAATGGTGCCTCTAGTGAACTTATCTGTAGCAGAAAAGTTGATAGTGTCTCATACCAGGCTCTAGGAGCTTGCTTCAGCCATAAAGAGCCTTATCAAGCTTGTACACCCAATCAGGATGTTTATTGTCCTCAAAGCCTGGTGTTTGACACACATAAACTTCTTCTTTCTTTTATTTTACCATATAAGAAGGCACTTTTGACATCCATTTGATAGACCTTAAGACTGTGAAAGGCATAAGCTAAGAACAGTCTGATTGCTTCCAGTCTGGCCACAGGGGCAAAGGTCTCATCATAATCGATGCCTTCCTCTTGTGCAAACCCCTGAACAACCAGCCTGGCCTTGTTCTTAACTATTTGGCCCTTCTCATCTGTTTTGTTCCTAAATACCCATTTGGTGCCTATTGCACACTTACCTTGGGGTAATGGAACAAGCTCCCACACTTGCTGTTTCTTGAACTGAAGAAGCTCAAGCTGCATAGCTTCCACCCATCATTATCTCTTAAAGCAACATGATAGTTCTTTGGCTCTGCTGACTGATGAAGAGAGCATAGAAGCAAAAGTTGGACAATTGATTCCTGGTTGAAACTCCAGCATTGATATCACCAATGATTTGAGATGTGGGGTGATTCTTCAGCTCTTGATAGACTATAATATCTGTGCAAGTGTTTGTAGACCCATCAGCGCAACAGATGGTGATGGAGATTCCTGAAACCATGTAGAAGATGGCAGCTCAAATGAAGTAGAGCAAGCAAAATCTCATCAACATTTGGTGTGGATGGAGCTGCTGAGGCTACAGGAGCATCAGGTTTAGTGGACTCAGGCAGTTGTCACTAAACCTGAAGAGGTGAGTACTGACTACATCATCATCATACCACCAGGTGGAGAACTGTTGACAGGCTCAACAGCTGGAGGTTGATAAGGAGCATATTGCAGTATGTCCAAATCAAACAACTCCACGGGTTTTGGAATCTTGTCCTTTGGAGATTCATTAAACTTAACATGCAGAGTTTCTTCAACCACCTTTGTCTATATTTGAGACTCTGTATGCCTTGCAAGTTGATGAATAACCAACAAAATACCCTGCATCCACCTTACTAGCAAACTTCTGGAGTGCGTTGCTAGTGTTGAGAATGAAACATGGACACTAAAGGCTCTAAAGAATGAAATCAGAGGGGCAAATGATGAAGAACTTCATAAGGGTCTTCATCAACCTCTTATTCACTAAAGCTCTATTCTGTACATAGCAAGCTGTATTGACAGCTTCAGCCCAAAAGTCAGTGGCAGCCCTGAATCAGCCAACATTGACTTGCAGCTTCAATGAGAGTCCTGTTCTTTCTCTCAACCACTCCATTCTGCTCAGGAGTTTTAGGAATACTAAACTGCCTTTTAATCCCCTTGGACAGGTAGAAGTCATCAAGTGTGTGGTTTCTAAACTCTGTTCCATTGTCACTCCTCACACACTTGACCTGCAGGGAATACTGCTTTTCTACAAATAACACAAAGTTCATGATAGCCTGGCTGCTTCATCCTTGGAGTGCAAGAAGAAAGTCCATACAAACCTGGAATAATCATCCACAATTACCAGGCAGTATTTCTTCTTTGCCATGCTCATCACTCTGATAGGACCAAAGAGATCCATGTGCAGGAGCTGCAAGCAGGCAGTGGACTTTGGTTCTTTTATTGAAGGGAATGAAACTTTGTGTTGTTTTCCTTTTAAGCAAGCAGTGCAGTTATCTTCACACTTGAACTCCTTCAAAGGCAATCCTCTTACTAAACCATGGCTTATCAGCTGATTCATGTTCTTGAAATTAACATGCCCAGCCTTCTATGCCATAGAGTAGACTCTTGAGGAGAGGCCTTGGAGAATAGGCAAGGATGGCCTTTTAGATCTATATTTTGGAAAGTCTAAGGCATACACTCTTCCTGTCCTGTTGCCTTCAGGAGAGTGTATTCATCCAACACCTTATCAATCAAATTTAAACTTTCGATGATAGAATCCGACAGTTATGGCTTGTGAAAGGGCAACATGGCCTCTATCACACACTTTGACTGACACTCAAGAGGTTGTACTTGAGATTCTCCACATGGTTAACATCATCAAACCTTATTTCCCCATTGGAAACAAAGCCTTTTCCATGATGTAACCCTTTGCATCATTGCCAAAGGAGACAAATCCCTTCTTTCTTGAGAGTAGTCATTAAGAAGGGAGCTGCTTCCTATCATGTGCATAGATCCTCCACTGTCTACATACCAAATGCTTCTTTGGCATGTTGAAGAACCCCTGCAATCATAACCACATGTTAGTTAGTTTTAGACCCAAACCTGTTTGGTTTTGGGTCTGTTCACAACTACAGGTGCAACACTAACAGGTGTGTTATGTGTAACAGCCTGAGGTGAAGGAGATGGTGCAGAAGAGGACCCTTTGGCTTGGACTTCTTTTTCTATGGTTTCAACACAGGAGCATTTAAATGGTTGACTCTTCCCATTAGATGCTGAACCATCATCACTAGTTGTGTCTGACTTTGTGATAAAGCTTTCAGCTCTTCAGACACATTGGGACTTGCTGATGATGGATTCCTATGTTGCACCATCTTCTTTTGAGCAACCTCAGCTGTTGCCTGAGTAACCCCTACCTTCTTTTTAGATTTAGCTTTGGGCTTAGGGATTTCAGGCTTTGATGTTGCTAGTACAAACTTGTCTCAAACTCTTCTTTATTTTATTTATGTCCTCTTTAATTTTCTCCTTTTGTTTGAGTTTGGAACCCCTTTTGTACCAGTAATCATCAGTAAGATGATTGAACAAGCCACATATCTCACATGGCTTCTTCTTCATCTTATGTTGATCATCAGATGAAGAGGATGAAACTGCTGAAGACTTGTTTTTCAGCTGTTTGCTATCAGTACTAGCAGTTTTTCTTCCTAGTATGCTGCTTTCCTGACATCCTCTTTGCTGTCTTCAAACCTTTTCTACTGTTAGTTTTCTTCTCTTTAGTGCTGACAGTAGTTGAGGTTTGAACTTCAGATGTTATCACTTGCTCTCCAGTACTTTCAGTACTTCTAGAGACAACACCTAGTTGATCAACCTTTTGATCATGTGACAGTCAGCATTTGAACCATCAGCTGTTGTAGCATCAGCTGATTGTTTTGGCAGGAGTTAATGCTGACTTTTATCTCTGATGATGTTGAATCAGAAGATAGTAGGTCACATGATGAGAAGGATTGGTTATTGCTCTCTCCATCAGATTCAACTTCTGCTCTTGAAGTAAAATCTGTAGGAGAGCAGTGTGATTATACCAATGCCAAACTTCACATTGGAAGCTGATTGCTTGCTAAGAAGCATTTCAAAACCCTTGCATGATTGCACCCATCGATCACACTCTACTTGGGTGGTTGTAAGAGTTTCCTTGAGGTCTCTGTACTTCTCTAGAAGTACATCTTCCCTCGCTTTATCATCTTTTATTTGGCATTTAAGCTTGTAAATCTCATCATTTTTCTCATTAATTGCAGCCTCAAATTCAGCTTTCTTTTGGAAATGGTGTGCTCTAGCTCAAGATTTTTATCTATTAAAGCTATATTTGCTTCTCTAATAGAAGCAAATACTGCTATGCATGATTCAGAGCAAAGCTTGGCTTTGGTCACAGAGGATACCTGCGATGAAGCATTGGATGATGACCCCTCAGCAGACTCAAGGGCCATCAGAGCAAGATTTCCAAATGGATTATCACCACCATGTTGACCAGCACCTTGGAGTAGTTGTTCCTGACCAGATAGATCATCTGGCAGACTACTCCAGTCAACAACTCCTGGGGTGAAGAAGCTGTGTTGTTAAGGTTGTGTTTGATGATGAGATTAGGAAGATTGAGGCTCAAGAAGAGCATGTGGTGGCTGAGCAGAAGGTGCTTGAGTTTGACTGGGCTGAGGCACATAGTAGCAGGGGTATGGGTATGGCATATGACCCTGAGGCACAAAATAAGCAGGTGATGCCTGTGCATGTGATGGATGGCCAGAACTGGAGGAATGTTGCCCTCTGTGCTGTGAGCTATTGCTTGGAAAAGTCACAAAGGGTGCGAGGAGTTAGATCCGATGATCTACACTCTCTAGCAAAGTGTCCAAGCCTTTGGCACTTGTGACACCTCAACTTGCTCTTGTGAAAACCAACTTTGGTTTTGCCAGAGAGACCAGGGAATTTCCTGCCAGTTCTCTTGTAGAACTTTTGAGATCTGATATTATCATTTCCATTTGGTTCAAAATATCCATCTCCTCCAGATCATCATCTGGATGCCCTTCAAGTCCTCCATCAGAAAGTACAGATTTTCACTGCTACCTCCTGAACTACTACTAACACCAACAAAAGCTCGTTCAGAGTTGGTAGAGAAATCAATATGCTTATCATAAGAACTCTCTGATGCAGCATATTCAGACTCCTGACTTATCAAGGCAGCATTGCCATGGACAAAGTCATCAGTGAGCTTGCCAGAGGTGGACAACTTCCTCTTTTGCTCTATCTCTCTCTCAAATGTGAGCAGTTTCCCATGAAGTTGGGTGAGATATAGAGTATCCAGATCTGCACTGGAGCATAGGACAATAGTATAAGTGTCCCATCTCTCAGGTAGTGATCTGAGGAATCTGTTGTTCATCTGGCTGTTAGAGTACTCTTGTTTGACCATCTTCAACTCAGAGATCAAACAAGAAACTGCTCAAACTGCTGAGTCAGAGTCTCACCCTTCCTATGAGAGAATGTCTCATATTTTTGGGCGAGGATTTCCCTAGTATTTGCTAACCGAATCGCCAATTCCTTTCCTCATTGTTCCTTCAGAGCAACCCATAGGTCATGAGCAGTTTCATGATGCAAAAGCCCTGAATAAATCTCATTTGGAATAGCCATGGCTAAATTCCATGGGCTCTAGCATCAATCTCGAACAGCTTGAGATCTTCGTCCGAATATTGTTCAGGTTTCTT
The DNA here is from genome assembly GCA_024085815.1 of Flaveria linearis. Classification (NCBI taxonomy): domain Eukaryota; kingdom Viridiplantae; phylum Streptophyta; class Magnoliopsida; order Asterales; family Asteraceae; genus Flaveria; species Flaveria linearis. Next base: position 11,750 of record JABSNV010001042.1, read on the forward strand.
CGGAACCTGTTCATTTGATTCAGGGACGCTCACCATAGGCTTGTATGATCCATGCACCACTGACTTCCAACAACCAGCACTATTGACAGACAAGTGGTGAAGCATACGACGTTGCCATATGTTATACTCATTCCTCACAAGCATCGGAGGCTTGGTTGAGGAACTAGTATTGTGAGATCGTTCGTTGGTGTCGTCATCTCAGATTTTAGTCAAAACAAGTTTAAGCAAAACAATGTAGCTCGAAACCACCAGAGAACCTCAAGTTTACGGCCAGAAACAACAGAATCTCTCTCTCTATAGCTAATTCTTGCAAATTGCTAAGTCGATCAAACGTAGAGATCAAAAGAGCAGTTTCAAATGATCAATAGTGAAATCGATCAATGATTAACCTGCTCTGATACCATTTGACAGGATCTCAGCCTCTAGTTTGATAAATCAGATTGTATTCGTAGCGGATTTAGCACAGTAATTAGCGATTACAGCAAGAACACAGAAGATTTTGCATGTAAAAGTACAAACGAGAGAGAGAGAAAAGTTCTGCAAAAGATGTTTCTATAACTCCACACTTTCGGCACCGAATACAATTGGCACATCGTCCTTTTATAGAAGAAAAAAGGACGAATGCTGATGTGACTTGTCAGTCACATCAACCGATTATTAACAAACTACTGATAGAACGTTAAACTACTGAAGATGTCAACAGCTGACATCTTCTTACAAATGTGTCTCTACCTATTACAAGTACTGAAAAAGGAAACTGTTGAAAACCTACAACGAATGAAGAACAACCTCTTCAGTCGTTTACAACTACTGAACTATAAGTTGAAGAACAAACTCTTCAGCTGTTGTACAAACTACTGAAAGGAAAAACATAAAACTACTGAAAAGAAAACCATCACAACAACTGAAGAAGACTTCTTCAGCTGTTGTGACAAACTCTGAAGCTTCAGCACTTTGGTCTTTAGACTTTGGTCTTTAGATGATTCATCAGCTGATGACTTCAGTAGTTGTCATTAGCTGATGTCTTCAGTCATTGTCTTCAGACTTTGTACATCATTTGTCGATCTTCAGTTCTTCAGTTGTTGATCTCAGCACTTGTCTTCAGTACTTGAAGTCTTCAGTACTTGTATTCATCAGTACTTTCAGACTTCAGTACTTATCTTCAGTACTTTGGGATCTTCAGCTGTTGTACTTCAGATCTTTGATCTTCAGTTGTTGATTTTCAGACTTTGTCAAACTGCTGATGAAGGTCTTCAGCAGTTGTTGTGATGTCATGTGGGACTTAGAGGTTTTCCTGATCTTCGCATTGGTTCATTGGTTCTTTGGTCCAACAGTTGGCATTTTTTATGATCCTTATAAATGTGTTTTCATATTAAGAAGTTTAATACTAGTTTTGGGCCACTAAGTTACTAAATCTTCAGTTATTTTCCAAATTTACACTTTGGCCCCTTAAGTTTCAAATTGGCAATTTTACCCCCAAAGTTGTATTCTTTCCATTTTTGACTCAAATATGGTCCTTCTGAGTCTATAAGGGACTTTATATTATTTTAGACTCATTTTACTTATTATTTCCAGACTCATCCTTGAGGTGTTTTACAGATCAAAATTTCAGTTTAGTCCCTCAAATTCAAGATTTACAGTTTTATACCCTAAAGTTTGTTTTCTTTGATTTCTTGACTTTTATGACCCTTTATTAGTTTCTAGGATTTTACTATTGCATTTTTAACATGTTAATTCTAATATTTCCAGAACCTAATTTGAAGCAATAGACTTATGTTTTTAGGTTACCGTTATGGTAAAACCGAAGATTTGAACGTTTGTTTAAATCCTACTGTTTTCATCCAGTTTACCTTTAAACTTCATTTAATGACTTATAAATTGTCTAATAAGCTGTAAAAATATGGTCTTTAGCTCTTTTGATTAAAACGCCATTTCTTATGTTTACCCGTTAAAACACGTTTTTCGCCCGGAACTGAACGTTCGAATCCGTTTTAATTCTAGTTTTCACCTATTTCTTGTTTCAAATTTCCTAAATTAATGAAATATTCTATCCTTTGTGTATTTTAGGTCTCTTTTACTATTTTAAAATTTTACCTAAAATTACCCGATTAAGTCTCGTTTTCCACGTTTTAACTTCATTTAATCATGTGTTTAACCCATATACCATCAAATCGACCATTTTGCCTATTATTTTTGTATTAGAGCCTGAAATTCTGTTTAATATGGAAATCTCCCTTGTTTTGCTATTTTTAAGTGATTTTCATCCTTTTCGGGTCTCAAAACAAGTCCATTATGTGTCCTAGCTCTTACTATATTTCCAGCCATTATGGACTTAAAACATCTGAAAAACCCCAAATGTACTGAAATTACAACATAAATCTCGGATCTACATGTATCAGCATGTGTTGCAATAACTTGATGATTTACACCATTTGCACTAGTGTAATCTTATGATTCATACCCAAACATCACCTAATCATTATAGTAACTTTAAAAATCATATATTAAAGTGTTACAAAGTCATTTTTGAGTAGGTTATGAGCCTTGGTTGGAAGGATTTTCAAACAAGTGCATAATTGGTGTTATTTTATGTAAAAAGGGTTTTCTAAGGTGTAACTTGTGTTCTAACCACATGTTTACCAACATAACATGGTATATACCTTTTGTGATGATAAGAACTCTCCAAGAACAAGTCTTTAGCCGAAAGATTCTACTAGAAACAAGGAAGTACGGATTTTGGTAGTTTATTGAAGTAAACACAAGATATAGCTTGATTTGGTATGTTGGACTTACCCTTCAAATGGTTCACAATTTTGAGAGTTTGAGGAGGCTGAAATCACTGGTGAACTTCGAACTTGAGCTGTAGTACTTCTTTCTTGCAAGTATGGTGCATAAAAGTCCCTCAAAAGGGCCCTTTCTTGCTTGGTTCTAGCTTGGATGATGATGGAACACTTGTGTTCTTCGAATTGAGGGCTGAAAAATGCTAGTATGTGTGTTTTCGGATAGAGGAGAAGCCAATAGGTAGAGAGAGGATTGAGAGAGTTTGAAATAAAGTGCGAGGGTGGAGTGTGAAATGGGAAATGAAGTCTTGCATGTATGTGGAGTGGTGGTAAGGTTATTTGAAGAGGGGAAGGGGATTGGTGGGAGAGGGGGCGGCCGAAGTGTGGGTGTGGTGTGTTTTTAATATATATTTTTCTAAGTTAATTAGGTAGTATAGTTTTGTTGTGTAGTGTAGTATTTTGGATGATAGTTTTCTAGTTAAGTGTTTTTTGATTTTGATGTGTATGTGTTGAATTAATTCGTGAAGCATGTGTGTATACACAAAATTAATTGTATTCAATTTAATTCTAACACGTTGACGTGTTAAGTTTTAATTTTAGAACGTTAAATTATCTTATTCTAAGGCTAAACCTAACGTAGCATCTAGGATGTTAAACACAAAATAATAATAATCCTAGAAATCAAAATAGTAATAATAATAATATTACTAATATTAGTAATATAGCAATAATTGTTGGAGGTCAAAGTTTAGAATGTTGACCTCGGGTCAGTTGTTACATTCTCCAACTGTTTAGAAAATTTCATCCCAAAATTTAGCTTTGATTAGGGTTCCAATGGGTGGGTTTGAAAAGGTGCAGATATTCCGTTCTCATCTCGTCCTCACACTCCCAAGTGAATTCAGGTCCTCGCTAGAGTTCCACCTTACCTTCACCTTGGGTTTACGGCTTCGCCTAAGTTTTGTGACCATTGATCAGTAATCTCTATGGGCTCCTTAACAAAGTGTAACTGTTTATTGATTCTGACTTACTTGATGGGCAACTCTAAAGTTTTGTCTACAAGCGCTTCTTCAGGTTTGACACATGAAACATGTCATGAATATAGCTCAGCTCCTGGGGTAATCTGAGCTGGTATGCCATCGACCAATCCTTGTTAATATCTCAATGGTCCAATATATCTTGGGCTTAGTTTACCCTTCTTGCCGAATCTCACAATTCCTTTCCACGGCGTGACTTTAACATTACTTTATCACCTACTTGGAATTCCAGGGGCTTCCGTCGTCTGTCGGCATACTTCTTTTTGGTCTCTGGCTATTCTCAGTCGTTCCTTTATCTTGACTATCTTGTTCGTGGTTTCCATCATGATGTCAGGTTCCATCACTTGGCTATCACCAATCTCGTTCCAACTCAATGTGACCGACACTTCCTGCCATAAAGGCTTCGTAAGGGGCTGTTTTGATGCTTGCATGGTAACTATTATTGTAGGAGACTCCAACAGGGAAGGTGGTTATCCCAACTTCCGCCGAAGTCTATCACACAAGCTCTCAGCATGTCTTCCAAAGTCTGTATGGTTCTCTCACTTTGCCCATCAGTTGTTATGATACGCGTGCTTACATCAAGTCGTGTTCCCTAGCCTGTTGGACAGATTTCCAGAATCGTGATGTGTTGGACCCTGAAAGGATCATACATGCCAATTCAAGAGGTGGATGGTTGTTCTGCTGGAAATCTCCCCAAGTCCAAGAAGAAATGCGGATCAAGAAGTTACTACAACAAGATGAAATAATACAAGTGTCGGCTATCCGCATTTGTTAATGCGGATGCACAAGAACAAATGCTGACAAGTATTTGTTCATCCGCATTAACTAATGCGGACAACGACAAATGCGGACAAGACTTTGTTCATCCGCATTAACAATGCGGATGTTCAGTAACAAATGCGCTCAGTGTTTGTTCATCCGCATTTGTCAATGCTGATGACCAAACACCAATGCGGAAGATAGAAGACTAATGCTGATGAAGACTTACTCATCCGCATTAACAAATGCGGATGACTAAGAACAAATGCGTACGAAGACAAACTATTCTGTACAGTTAGGGTAGTTTAGTCATTTTGTACAAGCTGTAAGTCAGCCTATAAATAGATCAGAAACCTCGTATGTGAGGCGACTTTTGAGACTTTAGACTTTGTAACTCAAAACTCCTGACTTTTGACACCTCTTATTCTTTGTTTCATCCGAGGTTGTCTTGCATTGTTACTGTAGCTTGCTAAACCCTAGCATTTACTTTGTAACAGTTCAGATAATCAATACAAGTGCATTTATGAGTATTTCAAGTGTTAAATGTTCATTGATTGTTTGATTCCGCCTCTCAATCATTGACTCAATCAACATATTTGATCCTTGTTGATTCACATCAACAGAGAATATCATTCTCAAACCCAGACAATTGGTATCAGAGCTTTGGCTCTCGGTTATTACCCAGATCCGCTCAGATCTGTGTTTAACCCGATTGATCTGTTGCTTGAGTTGCTGCTTAGATTTCGAACATCTCTTCTTAGTATTCTACCCAAATACTCTCAGATCTACTCAACTGCTACTGTTCATCCAATTGTTGTTCTTCGAACGAAAACATTTTCAGGTTGCACTTTCATTAAAACAAGACATCTAAAGTCAAGACTCAGAATAGTCTCACTGAAATACACACATTCTCAGCAGATCCTTTGTTACAGTACTAAGTTTGGACTTTTGGACGAATCAAACATAAAATCAGTTAAAAACCAGATCTAAGCAAGTTAAAAAACAAAAGTTAACCATGGACTCCATAACTATTCTGAACTTGGCATGCTTCAAAACCACCCATGCTCAAGCATAAATCTGAATATAAACAATGGAAAATCAGATTCATGAATTATGTTACAGGTGTTGATCCTGATTATTGGATCTCTATTTGCAAAGGCCCACACATCCCTATTACATTATCTGCAGATCAAGCTGCTTTATACAAGACTGCAAGAATCCCTATTGAACCTTACTCTTGATGACGATGATTACAAGAAGATCAAGATTGACCTCAAAGCTTACTCTATACTCTCACTCACCTCAAAATGGATGTGCTCAGAGATTGGGAAAAGTATGGCACTGCAAAAGCAGTATGGGATGCCCTGAAAATCATGTGTGAAGGAAGCAGTGAAGTGGCTGAAATCAACAAAGACAAGCTTGTAATCAGTATGAGACATTCCATCACTCAAAGGGGAGTCTATCTCTAAACAGTTGCATAGATTTGTGCAATGGTGAATGATCTAGAGATTATGGAGTCACCTACAAGTCAAAGGAGTTAAACAAGAAGATGTTACATAGCTTCCAGAAACATGAAACAAAATGTAACCATGCTAAAGAACACTCTTGATCTAGAGTGCACAACTCTAGATATTATGATTGCCAAGATTGAAGCTTTGAACTAGATGAGAGAAGCAGAAACCTTGGAGGACCAAAGTTTTGGAGGCTTACAAGTTTCCAACTGATTCTCACTCTGTTGAGAATGCCTTCATCACTGAAGAAGATGACTTTTCTCTCATCAAGGGATCAATCTAAACCCACTGGATTCATAGCAGCTCAACCTCCAAGCAGGCCATCAACCTCATCCCCACCTGCTTCAACAAGGCATTCATCAGATTACCAACAACACCAACCCCTGATGATCCAAATCTGAAGAACAAAAGCAACCTACAATGCTTTTGTTTGCAAGCTTTGAAGCCTATTTGGGAGGAAGACTCACATCTGCACATCTGATACAAGAAGACTTAGAAGAAATGGATCCATAGGTAGAGGAAATGGATTTGCAATGGCAAATGGCAATGATAGCTATGAGAGCTAAGAAATTTTTCAGAAAAGGTAAAAAGCTTCACCTGAATGAAAATACCAAGCTTGGATACGATAAATCAAAAGTGAAGTGTTTTAACTGTGGTATGACTGGCCATTTCTCAAGAGAATGTACTGCTCCTAGAAGAAACCACAATGCTCAAAGGGTTCCACAAAACCAGTCATCATCACAGCCATCTGCAAGCTTTCACTCCAACAGTTTATAAACCACAATATCATCATCAGCAACAATCACAACAGACTCAACCTCAACTGACCAATCAAGCTTATGGAAGCAATCAGCCATCAGCTAATGTTCTTGTTATCAGGCAGGATGGAGTATGTGACTGGAGCATGTATGCAGAGGAAGTGAGCCTCATTTCAAATCATGCACTCATGGCTCACATCAATGATGGACCTTCTCCCATGCCCACTGAGGTAAAAACTAACCTTTGTAGTGATAAATGCATTCATGAAGTACAAGGTTATAGAGAGCACAATCATAAACTAGTTGATAAATAAAAGAAAAAAGGTTAAATCTGAGATGCTTAAGAGAAATTAAAGGCCTTGAAATTAAATTAAGTCTCTCATCTCAGACATTGAGAAATTGCATGGTGAAAGTACTCTCTTGTAGCTGAGAATGAGCAACTGACTGAAAAGTTAGCTCAATCTAAAACGAATCTTCTTACTGAGTTGAACTAGAAAAGTTTCAACAGTCATCAGTTAAGCTGCAAGAAATGCTTGACTCACAAAAGGATCCCAAGACATGTCAGGTATTGGATACACTCGTGTCCACCACCATACAATGATAACTATACTGTCATGCCTGAATCTGTTTCACTCCAACAAGAAAATGAGCCTAACACTATTGAACCTAAACAATGGTAAATCAAGTCACCAATCCTCAAAACAGACCCAGTGCTTACATTGAAACAAATGAGGATAAAATCAAGTTAGGACATCCCATTAAATTAAGGAGTGCTCAGACAGACAGTAAGTGTGAAAGAACAACTAGCCCCACCAAGGCTGTTGTTCCTTTTGTGAAATTCATCCCTGCAGTTTCAAGAGAAAAGAATATAACAACTAATAAGGTGAATCTAACTGCTGAAAGCAGATCTGACAGTGATACAAACTCTCCAAAACATCAAGCAAGTCAGAAATGATTCCCCTTCCATTAAAAGAAAGTTGTTCGAGTCACAAAAACTAGAATTCACACAGACCCACAAACTTCAAAATCAAGCAAGGAGTTGGCTTTGATATTTTTAACAAAGAGCATGTTAATCAATTTGAAAAAGAATGTAGACACAATTGAGAAAGCGCGATCAGCCTAAGAAAAGAAGAGTCAGTAGTGTTGTGAAACAATCTACCAACAAGGCTGATCAGGCATTCCATCAAAACCTCGGAATGAATCAAATTCAAAATCTTTCAAAGCTACTAAATCCTCAACACCGGGATCATGGCTAGAAACAAGCACATGCGTTGTGATGTGTGTGATAGGTCTAATCACAGAACAGACAAATGCTTTATAATCAATACTGTTCCATCTGTGACATGAACAATCACACCACCAAGAACTGTTATTTCAACAAATACTGTTCTGTCTGCAATATGACAAATCACAACACGTCTGACTGTTTCTTCAATCAAAGGGAAAGAGGATACCCCAAAACAGCCTATCTCACCAATCATGTGTAGGCCCCGCTCACCGGCACCTTACTGATGGTCATCATCACACGTAAAACATACATTTAATACATGTTCATAAAATACGCAGCGGAATTAATAAAACATGCATTCTCATTTCATCATAAAAGCTTTTACATCATTGTCTTGATTACAAAATACAAGCCTTTCTTTACATTGCTTAACTATACTATGATTGCTGCTGATGCATACGAAACGAGGGTATCTCGTTTATTCGAATCCTCAGCAATCACAGAGTCATACAGCGACCTCTACCGAAAGAACATAAAGAAGGAAAACATATTCTTCTTTATAGAAGATATTATGTTCAAAAATATATTTTCCTTCATAAGCAAGATTTCTTAAATAATCATGTTTATCAGGATTATCAAGAATCTTGCACTTGCATGCAACATAATGTGTTGCACGCATTATGGACCCACAACACATGACGTTGCATCATTATTAAATGGAGAATGCCATCCCAAAAGAGCTGAGTAGCCGCCTCGTGCCATCCTCAGCAACACTACCTGCGAACTGGAAAACACATAAAGTCAGCGTTGCTGAGTGAGTTCTAGTTTTAACATAAAACATACTTTCACCTTTATTAACTGTTCTTTCATACATGTGCTCACACATCATACGTACACGTAATATTTATTATTATCTCTTCATTCATTTCTTACTTTCATTCGTGTACTTTCATACATACATACTTTATATACTTTACCTTTCGTATGTCTTTACTTTCATTCATACTTTCACTTCATACGTTCGAACATTCATTTTATTCATTCATTCCTTTATTACTTTCGTTCGAACGTTCATTACATTCGGTGACATGCACAAACCCCCTTTCATCATACATACTACTGGTGCTGGACCTGTGGTGTTAGCCACGAACGTGTGCACAAATGCTGATCCAGTCACCTGGGGTGAGTATATGTACCACTTATCTTTTTACTTTACTTCTATCATACGTTAGCCGAGTCTCTTGCAGTGCGTGACTGCTCCCTCAGTGACAATCTTATGATTGCCTGCTAACCGAGTCTCTTGCAACACGAAGTTGCTCACCTCATTATCGTTCTAACATACGTTAGCCGAGTCTGTTGCAGTGCGCGACTGCTCACCTCAGTGGCAATCTTATGATTGCCTGCTACCGAGTCTCTTGCAACACGAAGTTGCTCACCTCATTATCAATCTTAATGATTGACCCGATGTACATCCTCGGGGTAGCTAACCCGTACACCGTTGAGCTAACACCTGCCAGCGGTGTGCACCTCCTTCATTTGCTTGCAAGCCTTTCTTACTCTCTTTCATTAATGCATGCATTTATTCATCATGTTCCTTCTTTCATTATCTTTCACTTTACGTTCTTAATACATTCATTTCTTTCGTTCATTCATTCACGTAAAGTTATCAAAGATAAACACATATACATAAGGAACATACATACTTGCATATCATCATCATATTCACCATTTATCATGGCAACATCATACTAACATACATACATCGTACTAGCATACATACATCATACTGGCATACTCATACATTCATTCATCATCCTACAAGGCATCATTCATGTATGGCATACAACAGGTGCACCGTACAACATCATTATCACTATCATGCCTACGTTACTCATTTTCCTCAAATAATCAGATCTTACTAACCCTGATCTGCAGTTCACATTCGGGTTCATCCGCATTAGTCTGTTCATCCGCATTAGTCAATGCGATGAGTAATACTTAATCCGCATTAACTTTACCTCATCCGCATTAGTCCATGCGGGTGAGTAATACCTTATCCTTAGTTTACCTCCTCATCCGCATTAGTAGTCAATGCGGGTGAGGAATGACTACCGCATTTCCTGATTACTCTTCCGCATTGGTTAATGCGGTTGGGTAATGCCTTAGCTGCTTTTTCTTAGCCATCCGCATTAGTTAATGCGGTTGAGTAAAGGCACCTGCAACTTACCCTGCGCCATTTCTACATTCCATTCATCATCTAACATACAAGGGCACAGTTTTTTTACCACATCATTGCTTAGAAACAACTAAACATCACGCATATCATAAGAAGGTCCTAAAGCATACATTCAGCAGTACTCATACGATCAACATGCTGAGGTTCATCTATCTGCCCTAGGAATCATACATACTCTAAGCATAGCAGTCCCAACGGACCCTACATACTTTCATACTCATACATACATACACAGGTTGAGCGCTCACAGCTCGAAACAGTTTCAATATGTGCTCCAGCCCCCAAAATCGTTCAAAATATGTAAAAGAAGGGTCTTAGACTCACATTGTGCTGCTGGGTATGACTCCTTCGAAATCAGTAGCCGTAGAACCCAGTACCTCGAACTCGTCTTCCTCTTCTTCTTGTCTTCCTTCAAACTCGTAGTCAGCTCTCTTTCTCTCTCTAAAGTTCTCGCTGATTTGGGGGTTGTGAGAAAGGAATGGGCAGCCATCCCCATGTATATCAGATATTTCTCTTTCTTTGTACTTTTACACAAAACCCCCTTCTACTTTTCTTCCTTTTCCTTTTCCTCCAAATTTCTCTATTTCTTTTCTTCTTATTATTTCCCGTTGTCTAATAAAAATTGCGGGTGTTACAAGTCCACCCCCCTTATTTTAGGTTTCGTCCCCGAAACCTGTCATTCCTCAAATAGTCGTGGGTAATGCTGGCCTCATATCTTCTTCAGTTTCCCACGTCGACTCGGATCCCTTCCTGTGCCTCCACTGTACACGCACAAGGGGAACCACTTTATTTCTCAACCTCTTTTCTTTGCGACCTATGATCGCCACTGGTTGCTCTACATAATTGAGCTTTTCGTCTACTTCTATATCATCCAGTGGAACGACCATGTCTTCATCTGCTAGACACTTCCTCAGATGAGACACGTGGAAATCAGGTGGATTCCACTTAGTTCATCTGGCAGATCCAGTCTATAAGCCACCTCCCCCACTCGAGCAACAATTCGGAAAGGGCCTATATATCGCGGACTTAACTTCCCCCATTTCCGGAATCGAATGATCCCTTTCCAAGGTGAGACCTTCAACATAACCCGGTCTCCTACTTGGAACTCAATCGGTCTGCGTCGTTTGTCAGCATACGACTTCTGTCGGTCTTTGGCCGCCTTCATATACGCTTTAATTCTTTCGAGCTTTTCAGTCGTAGCCTCTACCACTTCGACGCTTCCCAATTCTTTTTGACCAATCTCGCCCCAACAGATGGGGTCCTGCATCTCCTACCGTATAACATCTCGTAGGGTGGCATGCCAATACTAGCATGATAACTGTTTTTACGAGAACTCAGCTAACGGTAGATGGTCATCCCAACTTCCTCCGAAATCAATAACACATGCTCGAAGCATGTCCTCCCAGGTCTGAATGGTCCTTTCTGACTGACCATCAGTTTGAGGATGATAAGCCGTGCTAATATGCAACCTCGTTCCCATGGCATCGTGGAATTTCTTCCAGAATTTGGATGTAAACCGGGTGTCACGATCAGACACAATCGACACCGGTACACCATGACGAGTCACAATCTCCTTGATGAAAAGATCAGCCAACTTCTCGGACGAATATGTCTCCCGCATCGGTAAGAAGTGAGCACTCTTCGTCAATCGATCCACAATCACCCAGATCGTATCATACCCTTTAGGGGTACGTGGCAGCTTTGTGATGAAATCCATGGTGATGTGTTCCCACTTCCACTCCGGGATGTCCAAAGGTTGAATCTTTCCATACGGCTTCTGGTGCTCCCGCCTTCACTTGCAAACACGTGAGGCATTTACTCACATACTCCACCACATCGCGTTTCATACCCGGCCACCAATAATCTTTCTTCATATCTTGATACATCTTGGTGGCACCGGATGAATGGAGTATCGAGACTTATAGCTTCATCCAAAATCTTCATTCGTAGATCCCCAAGACGAGGAATCCACATACGCCCAAACCGAGTTTTAACACCCGTCGCGTTTTCTACTAGCTCCGCTACCAGTCCTCTCATTCGTTCAGAGTTAAGATGTTCATCTTTCAACGCTTCATCCTGGAACTCTCTGACTTGTTTTATCATGTCTGAGGTCAGATAGCGGTACGCCTTCACCGCAATCGGCTCGGGCCTCTCCTTTTCGGCTAAGGGCATCTGCCACCACGTTAGCTTTGCCCGGATGGTTAATGAATCTCACAATCATAGTCCTTTATAGTTCCAACCATCGCCGTTGCCTCATATTTAGATCCTTCTGCTCGAAGAAGTACTTCAAGCTTTTGTGGTCCGTGAGATGGTGCACTTCGTCCCGTATAAATAGTGTCGCAAATCTTCAACGCGAAAACCACGCTGCTTAGCTTTCCAGTCATGAGTGGATAATTGACCTCATGAACTTTCAGCTGCCGGGATGCATAGGCTATCACCTTTCCTCTCTGCATTAATACACACCCCAACCCCGGTAGGAGGCATCAGAATACACTACTAAGTCTTCACTCCCTCGGCAGTGCCAATACTGGAGCTTGGGCAATCTCGTCTTCAGTTCTTCAAACGCCTTCTCCTGAGCTTGACCCCATACAAATTTCACATCCTTCCGGGTCAACTTCGTCAGTGGAGAAGCAATTTTGGAAAAGTCTGGATGAACCTTCGGTAGTAACCCGCCAAACCCAAGAAACTACGGATCTCGGACGGCGTCTTCGGAGACTTCATTGCATTACTGCTTCCACTTTCGCCGGATCAACTAGAATCCCATCCGGATTTACCACGTGACCCAAGATTGAACTTCACGCAACCAGAACGCGCATTGGAGAATTTAGCATACAACTTCTCCCTTCTCAACGTCTCCAGAACTTCGCGAATGTGACCGCATGCTCAGTCTCTACTCCTTGAATAAATCAGGATATCATCAATGAATACAATCACTGATTTATCCAACATCGGCCGGCACCCCCTGTTCATCAGATCCATAAAAGCAGCTGGCGCGTTGGTCAAACCGAAAGACAGACAAGAAACTCATAATGACCGTAGCGCGTACGAAAGCTGTTTTAGGGATATCCTGCTCCTTCACCTTCAGTTGATGGTAGCCTGATCGAAGATCTATACGCGAAAAACCAACTGCACCCTGAAGTTGATCAAACAAGTCGTCGATCCTCGGCAAGGGGTATCTGTTCTTTACTGTCAGCTTATTCACTCACGGTAGTCGATGCACATTCTCATACTACGTCTTCTTCTTTACAAACCAGGACCGGGCACCCCAAGGTGAGATCTCGGTCTAATAAACCCCTTATCCAGTAGCTCTTGTAACTGCTCCATCAACTCTTTCATCTCTGTCGGGGCCAATCGGTATGGTGCCTTGGCAACAGGTGGGCGCGTGGTACTAAATCAATCTGGAACTCGATCTCTCTGTCAGGTGGCAATCCCGATAAGTCTTCTGGAACACGTCTGGGAACTCACACACAACCGGAACGTCAGACAGTTGTGGTGCTGGCTTCTCTACATCTTTCACATAACATAAATAGGCGTACATCCACGCTTCATACATTTCCCCGCCACTGCCATTGAGATCACTTTCGGAATCGTAGTAACCGATCCCCATAAACTGTCACTGGGCTACCGTCAGGCGCTGTCAAACTGATCATCTTCTGCGACACACAATGTTCGCCTCGAAATCTGCCAACCAATCCATTCCAAGCACCAAATCGAAACCTCCTAACGTCATCGCAAAGGGTTTAACTGGAATTTGTGACCCTCCAGTTCTACATTGCAACCCTCAATTACCTCAGAAATCCTGGTGGTTTTACCTATAGCAGTCTCTACATCAAACGGCACATCCCACACGCCTACTACTAACGGGCAATTTGGCACTAAAAACAGCAGAAAATAAAAACTCCTACTGGCACCTGAATCAAATAATACTGAGGCTAGAGTTTGGTTCACCAGAAACGTACCGGACACAACATCAGGGTCCGTTCTAGCCTCTTCCTGTGTCATCGTGAATGCTCTGGCGCTTGCCTTCGACCCTTCACCACTGCCTTCTTCCCGCCGGAACTCCCAGACCTCGGCTTCTTGCAATCTTTGTTCATATGACCACTTTCCCCGCAGTTAAAGCACTTCATCGCCCTACACTCCTTAGCCATATGACCGGGCTTTCCACACTTAAAACATACATTCAGCCCCCATCTGCATTCACCACCGTGCTCTCGCCCACACTTTTCACACTTTCTCGACCCTGCAACCTGTCACGACCACACGGCGTTCATCAACCCGTGCCTTCTTGCTACTTGTTGAAGTATCACCCCGACCGAACCTCTTTCCCTGCCACTTCCTCTCATCACTTCCCTTCTTACTGCCCTCAGATTTTACCATCGCAGCCCGTTCATCGTACAACCTCCCAGCTAAATCCACCGCCGACCTGAAAGTACTTGGTCGGGCGGAAATCAAGTGCCAACGAATTTCGGCTGGCAGTCCTGAATATACCGGTTTAATCTTGCGAGACACCGGCGTCACTTGTTCTGGCACCAACCGTGCCATGTCATTGAACTTGGTCGTGTATTGTTGGTGGGTCATCGTTCCCGCTTCCACTGCAGGAACTCTCTCTCAACTCTATCCATCTCTCGACGAGGACTAAACTCCTCGATCACCATCCTCTTCAACTCGGACCACTTCAATTTCCCAGGCCCTGCTACCCTCGGCCTGGACAATATTGTCCCACCAGCACAATGCCGTCCCCGTAAACGAGTGGGTAGCAAATTTACCTTCTTATCCTCCTGGCAGTCACTGATATCAAGGACCGCCTCCATCTCCCATCACCCATTGGTGAGCATCAGCAGCAGTACCGGAGCCATCAAAAGTTGGAGGCTTGCACCTCATGAATTTCCATAATCACAGCCCCGGGCTGTCTCCCGTACCCGTTCTTCCTCTTCTTCCTCTTCATCATCAGACAATACTGTTTCTACCCCCTGCCTGTTGCTGCCTACCCGAGGACCGATTCCTCCCTCGTCTATCCTCCTCACGTACTGCCTTTATCGCTTCGGTCATTACAGTCGGTAATATCGTCTGCATAACTTGGTGCACTTCCTCAATCACTGCCTCTTTTACCGAGGCTCTCAACTTGGCGCTCTCGTCCGTCTCTTCCTGGTGAGGAACCTCGTTCTCCTCACGAACTACTTTCTCTTTCCTAAGTCTTCCTCGCGTGATACGCGGCTCATCACCCGTTCACCATCACGGGAAGCATCAGATGATCTATCCCCTACCATCTTCTATCACACTGAAAGATTAAAACACCAACACGGTCATTCAAGGAAATAGCTCAGTTTATGTTAAGTACAGTAAGTCCCTAATTACAGTGGCCAGTTGGATTAGCCACTTACTCTACTCTTCGCACCCCGAGCATCACCTATCCTGACTACATTAGTATCTCAGTCTAACAGTACACGTCATTCACATAACAAGCGCACATAATACCAGTTAATCTTTAAGAAAATACCTGATGGCACGCGACTACTCAGATGGCATTCTCATCTCCCTGTCCCATTCTCAGTTTAAGTCTAGGTTTATTATGAAAATTTACCATTTTCTTAAACTTTTGCTCTGATACCAACTTGTAAGGCCCCGCTCACCGGGCACCTTACTGATGGTCATCATCACCGTAAAACATACATTTAATACATGTTAATAAAATACGCAGCGGAATTAAAAAAATGCATTCTCATTTCATCATAAAAGCTTTTACATCATTGTCTTGATTACAAAATACAAGCCTTTCTTTACATTGCTTAACTATACTATGATATGCTGCTGATGCATAAGGAAACGAGGGTAATCTCGTTTATTCGAATCCTCAGCAATCACAGGGTCATACAGCGACCTCTACCGAAAGAACATAAAAGAAGGAAAACATATTCTTCTTTATATAGAAGAGTATTATGTTCAAAAAAATATATTTTCCTTCATAAGCAAGATTTCTTAAATAATCATGTTTATCAGGATTATCAAGAAATCTTGCACTTGCATGCAACATAATGTGTTGCACGCATTATGGACCCACAACACATGACGTTGCATCATTATTAAATGGAGAATGCCATCCCAAAAGAGCTGAGTAGCCGCTCGTGCCATCCTCAGCAACACTACCTCTACGCGAACTGAAAACACATAAAGTCAGCGTTGCTGAGTGAGTTCTAGTTTAACATAAAACATACTTTCACCTTTATTAACTGTTCTTTCATACATGTGCTCACACATCATACGTACACGTAGATAATATTATTATATCTCTCATTCATTTCTTACTTTCATTCGTGTACTTTCATACATACTTTTATACTTACATACTTTCGTATGTCTTTACTTTCATTCATACTTTCACTTCATACGTTCGAACATTCATTTTATTCATTCATTCCTTTATTACTTTCGTTCGAACGTTCATTACATTCGGTGACATGCACAACCCCCTTTCATCATACATACTACTGGTGCTGGACCTGTGGTGGTTAGCCACGAACGTTGTGCACAAATGCTGATCCAGTCAACCTGGGGTGAGTATATGTACCACTTATCTTTTTACTTTACTTCTATCATACGTTAGCCGAGTCTCTTGCAGTGCGTGACTGCTCACCTCAGTGACAATCTTATGATTGCCTGCTAACCGAGTCTCTTGCAACACGAAGTGCTCACCTCATTATCGTTCTAACATACGTTAGCCGAGTCTGTGCAGTGCGCGACTGCTCACCTCAGTGGCAATCTTATGATTGCCTGCTAACCGAGTCTCTTGCAACACGAAGTTGCTCACCTCATATCAATCTTAATGATTGACCCGATGTACATCCTTCGGGGTAGCTAACCCGTACACCATTGAGCTAACACCTGCCAGGGGTGTGCACCTCCTTCATTTGCTTGCAAGCCTTTCTTACTCTCTTTCATTAATGCATGCATTTATTCATCATGTTCCTTCTTTCATTATCTTTCACTTTACGTTCTTAATACATTCATTTCTTTCGTTCATTCATTCACGTAAAGTTATCAAAGATAAAAACATATACATAAGGAACATACATACTTGCATATCATCAGTATCACCATTTATCATGGCAACATCATACTAACATACATACATCGTACTAGCATACATACATCATACTGGCATACTCTCATTCATTCATCATCCTACAAGGCATCATTCATGTATGGCATACAACAGGTTGCAACCGTACAACATCATTATCACTATCATGCCTACGTTACTCATTTTCCTCAAAATAATCAGATCTTACTAACCCTGATCTGCAGTTCACATTCGGGTTCATCCGCATTAGTCTGTTCATCCGCATTAGTCAATGCGGATGAGTAATACTTTATCCGCATTAACTTTACCTCATCCGCATTAGTCCATGCGGGTGAGTAATACCTTATCCTTAGTTTTACCTCATCCGCATTTAGTCAATGCGGTGGAGGAATGACTTACCGCATTTCCTGAGTTACTCTTCCGCATTGGTTAATGCGGTTGGGTAATGCCTTAGCTGCATTTTTCTTAGCCATCCGCATTAGTTAATGCGGTTGAGTAAAGGCACCTGCAACTTACCCTGCGCCATTTCTACATTCCATCATCATCTAAACATACAAGGCCACAGTTTTTTACCACATCAGTTGCTTAGAAACAACTAAACATCACGCATATCATAAGAAGGATTCCTAAAGCATACATTCAGCAGTACTCATACGATCAACATGCTGAGGTTCATCTATCTGCCCTAGGAATCATACATACTCTAAGCATAGCAGTCCCAACGGACCCTACATACTTTCATACTCATACATACATACAGTTGAGCGCTCACAGCTCGAAAACAGTTTCAATATGTGCTCCAGCCCCCAAAATCGTTCAAAATATGTAAAAGAAGGGGTCTTAAACTCACATTGTGCTGCTGGTATGACTCCTTCGAAATCAGTAGCCGTAGAACCCAGTACCTCGAACTCGTCTTCCTCTTCTTCTTGTTCTTCCTTCAAACTCGTAGTCAGCTCTCTTTCTCTCTCTAAAGTTCTCGCTGATTTGGGGGTTGTGAGAAAGGAAATGGGCAGCCATCCCCATGTATATCAGATATTTCTCTTTTCTTTGTACTTTTACACAAAACCCCCTTCTACTTTCTCTTCCTTTTCCTTTTCCTCCCAAATTCTCTATTTCTTTTCTTCTTATTATTTCCCGTTGTCTAATAAAAATTGCGGGTGTTACATCATGTTTGATAAACATAAAATCAATGGTCATTCTCATCACAGAGTTTCCAACTGATGATGACATGAAAATCTGAAAATGTCAACAGAAGTCAAAGATATAGAAATCAAGTTGTCAGACAAACTAATGATTTTCTCAATCCAAGAAACAGTTTGATAATAAAAAACGAATCCAGTTTCTGAAAAGAAACAGGATCAAGGTTTGAATACTCATCTGATTCCTCAGTTGATATACAAACCAATCAGTTTCAGAAATACATCAAGCATGATCCCACCACCAAGCCCCAGTTTAGAGGAAAATACCAATAGGTTACTATCATGGATAGAAACGGTAAGCCCAAGACCATCATGGCTTGGGTTTTCACATTCTAACTAGTTCTTTCTGTGCTTGTAGGGTCATTCACACAGGTCCAACAGTATATGGTATGTGGACAGTGGATGTTCCCGACACATGACTGGAGACCGTTCCCTCCTTCATGATTTTAAGCACATTCAAGGAACGACAGTGGCATTTGGAGGAGATTCACAAGGAGGTAGAATTACAGGAAATCCACAACCAGCTGTACATTCATCATTATCAGAAAGAAGGAGTGATTTTCCAATGATTCCTCCAACTTCTTCTGAGCAACTAATGAAGAAGTTCCTTTACAAGCTGATCCTATCAGACCTCGTTCAACATCAAAGTGCTTCAATTGAGATGGTCAAGTACAACACCTCTCCATCAGAGATGCCATCTATTGAAACAACTACTCAAGAAGAAGTTACCACCCAAACTCGTGTCATCCCTCCTGTTGATACTGAAAGAACTTCAACTGATGGAAGTAATCACCCACTGATGATACTGAAGCAAGAACTGCAACACATTTGATTTCTTCCACAACTCCCCACAGTACAGAAGAAGTTGCCTGCACCAAGATGAACTGAATGTCTCCAATCTTGATGTAACCATTGCTGGTGACTCAATTCCAACCACAAGAATACACAAGAATCATCCTGTTGATGACATCATTGGTGAACTAAATGAAAGGGTGACTAGGAGCAAATCAAGCATTGCCAACATTTGCTTGTTCTCATGCTTTTTATGTCAAACAGTACCCAAAAATATCAAAGAGGCTCTTCAAGACAACAGTTGGATTGAAGCAATGCAAGCGAAGAATTGCTGCAATTCAAGAAACAGAAGTATGCAACTGGGATCTTCCCGAAGGACAATATCCTATCGGTAACCAGATGGTTGTACAGAACAACAACTGATGACAGGGGAATTGTCATTAGAAATAAAGCTAGACTAGTAGCTCAGGGGTACACACAAGAAGAAGGAATCGATATGATGAAGTTTTTGCCCCTGTAGCCAGACTAGAAGCCATTAGAATCTTTCTGGCATATTCTGCATCCATGAAATTCACTGTTTATCAAATGGATGTGAAGTGTGCTTTCTTGTATGGAAAGATTTCTGAAGAGGTCTATGTGAGTCAACCTCCTGGCTTTGAAGATCCAGAATATCCACACAGGGTATACAAGCTAGACAAAGCCCTATACGGTCTTCACCAAGCTCCAAGGAAATGGTATGAGACTCTTTCATCATTCCTTCTTAATAATGGATATGAGAGAGGAAAAATTGATCAGACTCTCTTCAGAAAAAGAAAAGGAAAGGATATGCTGCTGGTTCAGATATATGTGGATGATATCATCTTTGGCTCAACAAACCAGACTCTGTGCAAAGACTTTGAAGATCTCATGCATTCAAAATTCCAAATGAGTGCTATGGAGAACTCAATTTCTTTCTTGGAGTACAAGTCCAACAGACAGCTGACGGAATCTTCATCAATCAATCAAATATGTGAAACAATGCTGAAGAAATTCAAGTTTGCTGACTGTCAGTCCATCAGAACTCCTGTGGATACCAAAGTGAAGATTGGACCAGATCCTGAAGGCAAATCAGTGGATCAGACTCACTATCGTTCTATGATAGGTTCACTAATGTATCTAACAGCCAGTAGGCCTGACATTATGTTTGGTGTTTGTGTGTGTGCCAGATATCAAGCAGATCCCAAGGAATCTCATGTAAATGCAGTCAAGAAGGATATTCAGATATCTCAAGGGCAAGCCTGCTCTTGGATTATGGTATCCAAAGGAAGGAGATTTCAATCTCTATGCATATACTGACAGTGATTATGGGGATGCAACTTCAACAGAAAATCCACTTCTGGCGGGTGTCAATTTCTTGGTCCCATACTGTACTCCTGACAGTGCAAAAGCAAACCAATGTATCTATCTCACAGCAGAAGCTGAGTATATAGCAGCATCTGCATGCTGTTCTCAAGTTCTTTGGATTCAAACCAATGCTTGACTATGGTTTTACTTTCTGCACACTCCAATTCATATTGACAACATAGCAGCCATGTTCATACAAATAATCCAGTACAACACTCAAAAACTAAACACATTGAAATTAGATATCACTTTTTGAGAGACTGTGCTGAAAAAGGTTAATCAAATTGATGCAAGTTCACACTGATCATCAATTAGATGATTTATTTACTAAGGCATTTGATCCAACCAGATTTGAATTCCTAGTCCAATCTATTGGCATGATTAATCTGAGTAAAATGAAAATCAACAAAAACATTCAACATTTCAAAAATCAATCAGGAAGTATACTATTTAACCTATGGGAAATGATATAATTACAGTCACTATATCATTCACTATGCTCATTTAGAAAACTCAAATGATGACTTGACTTATTTGATATGTTGGTAGGCTCAACTTGAGAAAGAAACTACATGCAGTGATAAATTAAAGCCTGTCTTCAACTGTGATGCTGTCATCTCATAGTATGGTAAGGCATGACTTATCTAAATGCGTGTTGTGTAGCAACCTAAACACCCCAAGTAATGATGACTTATGAATCTCCTTTACTCACATCAGTTCCTCCTTTGTTTTGCTGAGCAAAGACCTGGAGTGACAAGCACATAGTGTTGATGTTACGATCCTAAAAGATTCCCAAAGTGGAACACATCCAATGTGGATGAATTTAAAAAAAAAAAAAACATCCAAGAGAATGAAAGAAAAGAATCCTTAGAGATCACCTTCCAAAGTGAAGTTAAAAGAATCCCAATGTGGATCAAATTCATAAAAGGATCAAATAAGAATCCCAATGAGGATCAGTAAATGAGATGTCATAACTTAAGTAACTTGGTCATGTAAGCTGTTGAAAGTTCTACCATGCATTACATGCAGACATTTGACCTTGCCATGTTATTGAGTGTGAGGTACATGTTGAATACCTAATCAACTCAAACATGAAAAAATTACTGGCATCTAACTATTAATCAAGCATGAGTTTAAGAGGACAAACATACCTGCAATCAATAGGTTCATGATTATGTTTGGTTTATAAAAAATTGCTTGCATTGTGAAAGGTATGATTGTTATGATCCCAAAGAAAGGTATAACTCAACTTCTTGTACTGATTACAACACAAAAATCAAAAAAAAAAAAAAATCAGAAATACAAAATGTGCACAATGTCTGTGTTGGTGTAGAAGTTATATCATAATATCTCAACTGATGCAACAGATACATCCTCATGAACAAGTAAAGGAACAGTCAACAATGGGAAACTTGGTTCACAATGATGAACAAGTAAATCCAAGCAAAAATTGACATCAGTCAACTTCATAAGAAACAGCAATAACAAATATCCACAATGTCAAAGACATCACTTCATAAAGCATCAGAGAAAATTCATCCAAAACCATTCAGAGCAAAACATTAAGTTCAAACTTAATGCGGGTAAGTGCATTGGTTAATGCGGGTGAAGGTAACCCATGCATTCACCAATGCAGGTAAAGGTTTTGTGAACTGAAACACAAGGTTCAAGTGCAAACTAATGCGGACAAATCTTTTGTTCATCCGCATTTGTTTTTCCTCAGCCGCATTTCTTTTGAATGGCTGAAAAAACACTTAAACTTGATTGAACTCTTGTGTCACATTAAAAATTGATGTGCTTACACTCCTCTGTCATTTAGATCAAATTGAAGAAATGCGGATTGTATTTCACATTGCCGCATTTGCCAAAAATGAGAAAAAAATGGTATTTGTTCTTCCGCATTTGCAACAGTGCGCAAATGCGGATAGACATCTAGAATTTGCAAGTACACAAATGCGGGTAGACCTTTCTCTTCCGCATTTGCAACAGTGCACAAATGCGGGTTAGACTTTTCTCTTCCGCATTTGCAACAGTGCACAATACGGAGAGACATTTTCTCAACCGCATTTGACACAGTTTGATTTAAAACTTAGCAAATTCTCAGAATCTTATTAAATGGTCTATATAAATCAAATCAAAGGATCATTTAATACTTTTCAAAATTCTGAGAGACTTAAAGTGAGACGAGTGCCACCCAAACACTGTTCATCTTCTTCAAATACTGTTCATCTTCACCATCGACATTCTGATTCTTAATCAAAAACTCTAAGTTTGCTTCTTCAAAATCAACTCCTCTTTGATTCACGACTCAAGTAGTATCAAAGAAGGTGAAAATTTGAATTGCGTGTAACCCTAACTGTCGAACTGTTACATCAAATCGACTTAGTAACCTAGGTTATGAATCAGTTGTAAAATAATCAAATGCTCTTAAACCCTTGATAATTTCGACAAATGCTCACTGATTATTCAAGAAACCTCAAGAAATTCAGTGTTTTTCTTAACATTACGTCTGTGCTTAGAGTGCAAATGTCGAAATCCAAATGGTGAAGTAAAGAGATAATATAAAGAACAAAATGTGTTGTAAAATCAAGAAATGATGAACTCATTGAGATTAATTATGCACACACTTCTGATGATTCAAAATTACTCAGAATCTTTGCACATGAAACACAATTTTGACCAATAAAAGTCAAACAGTGATGAACAAGTTCTTAGGTGTTATGCATTATTCTAATTCATATGCCTTGACTGCAGGACATAATGGCTAATCTCACATGGAGCAAACTCCATAATGTCAGCGGATTTCTAGACCCTGATGTAGCAGAAGCAGCTGACTTAAGAGATATGATTAGATTTCTTCTAACCACTAGAGTTGCATATGCCATGACTGTCAGACCCATCATATATGAGACATATGAAGATCCATGTTCTGAACAAGGAAAAACTACGTGAAGCACAAGATTTCTCCAACATGACCAAGTCTCTTGTGGATCCCTCCTACACTAATCCTCCTGCTGCACAAGACCCAGCAGAATCTTCACAACCTCATCCACCCTTAAACCCTTGAAGTACATAGGCTGTATAATCCTTAGGGGGAGTATTGTTGGACCCTGAAAGGATCATACATGCCAATTCAGAGGTGGATGGTTGTTCTGCTGGAAATCTCCCCAAGTCCAAGAAGAAATGCGGATCAAGAGTTACTACAACAAGATGAAATAATACAAGTGTCGGCTATCGCATTTGTTAATGCGGATGCACAAGAACAAATGCTGACAAGTATTTGTTCATCCGCATTAACTAATGCGGACAACCGACAAATGCGGACAAGACTTTTGTTCATCCGCATTAACCAATGCGGATGTTCAGTACAAATGCGCTCAGTGTTTGTTCATCCGCATTTGTCAATGCTGATGACCAACACCAATGCGGAAGATAGAAGACTAATGCTGATGAAGACTTACTCATCCGCATTAACAAATGCGGATGACTAAGAACAAATGCGTACGAAGACAAACTATTCTGTACAGTTAGGTAGTTTAGTCATTTTGTACAGCTGTAAGTCCAGCCTATAAATAGATCAGAAACCTCGTATGTGAGGCGACTTTTGAGACTTTAGACTTTGTAACTCAAACTCCTGACTTTTGACACCTCTTATTCTTTGTTTCATCCGAGGTTGTCTTGCATTGTTACTGTAGCTTGCTAAACCCTAGCATTTACTTTGTAACAGTTCAGATAATCAATACAAGTGCATTTATGAGTATTTCAAGTGTTAATGTTCATTGATTGTTTGATTCCGCCTCTCAATCATTGACTCAATCAACTATTTGATCCTTGTTGATTCACATCAACAGAGATACTTCTCACTCAAAAACCCAGTCATGATGTGAAACGGCTATCAGGGTCTGAGATGATCGAGGGTGGCACTCCATGCTGGGTCACTATTTCATCAATATACAATTGAGGTAACTTCGACAAATCGTAGTCTTCTCGAATTGGTAAGATGTAGGCTGACTTGGTAAGTCTATCTACAATCACCCTATAGCATCATGCTACGAAAAGTTCTAGGCAGCTTAGTAACGAAGTCCATGGTAATGTTATCCACTTCCACTTGGGAATTCAAGTTGTTTGCGAGCTTCATGATGTTTTTTGGTTTTCTTCTTTTACCATGGCACATGTCAACATATTCCTACGTAGGTGGCAATTGGTCTTTTAATTCAGGGCCGCCAAAATAGTGACTTTATGTCCTGATACATCTTGTCGCTCCCAGGTGAATAGAGTATTTGGATTTATGGGCTTCATTTAGGATCACCTCTCTAATTCTTCATTCTTTGGTACCCATGCTCTTCCTTCATACTTGTGTAATCCATCATCACTTACCTCCATATGCTTTCCTTCCGTTAACATTTCGCGTCAGCCATTTGTCTTCCTTCAGAGCTTCCTCTGTGCCTCTTTTAATCTGGTAATGAGGTTAGTGTACACACCAACGTTTTCAAAACCGATCGGAAAGCGAACCAGACGGCCTAGAGGTTCACTGGTCGGACCGGTCGGACCGGATTACGTCATAAATTTTTAAAAAATATAAAAAATTCCAAATATTTATAAAACTACAAACACATACCATTCAAGTAAACATTGTCTAATTTAGCAAAATACAACAGCCCAAGTTTAAACAACCATAAACCAAAACAAATACAACATCCAAAGTTTAAACAACCATAAATCAAATAGTGGTTCGCCAGTAATTAACGAACCGGTGTTCCTTAATCCAAAACAACATCCAAATACATACCATTCCAATAAACATAGTCCAAATTAAGGAACCGGTGTTCCTTAATCCATATCCAATAATATTGTTCTATTAAAATAAAATTTTTTTTTCCAAAAAACCAGTTCGCCGGTTCCGGTCGAACCGGTCGACCGCATGAACCGGTCGGTTCAACCGAAAACGGCCTAAAACCACCGAACCGAACCGGCATCCTCACCGTTTCCCGGTCGAACCGGTCGGACCGGCCGGTCCGGTCTGGTTTCGAAATCATTGGTACACACTCATCCTTTAGCCACGAATACGAAGGGGCTTTCCCTTTCCTTCTGTGAATCCAAGGATCACAATCAGGAATTTTCAGTGTTCGAATGGAATCAAGTTAATGATTGCGGAATGATCATTACCGTTATTTAATTGTTTTGTTTTATAAATAAATATCAACAGAATAAATGTTGACTATGACGACACAATATCAAAGTAATAATTAAACAAACAAGATTTTATTCAAAAGTATTTTATTAAACTGATTAATTATTACAGATGAATAAATAATAAATGTGATAAACAAAACTGCTTCGAACGTGTTGATGTTGGTGATATATTGATGTGACGGCGCTAGGGTCTGTGATGATTGATTGTGTGAATTGATGTGATGTTTTGTGTTTGCTGTCTAATTTCTCTCCCTCGATGCGTAACGTAGACTCATATTTATAGAAATTATGATTCTGTTAAGGAACACCTGTTCTCTTGGGATTTGAAATTGTCTTGTTGACTTGTTGACTTGTACACTTGTATAATGCAAGTCCAAGTGTTTGGTCTTCTGCAGCTACTTTTGTCTTCCATAGCTCCTTTGTTCTTCCGAAGGTATCTTGTTCTTCCGAAGGTAGTTTGTTCTTCCAAGGTATCTTGTTCTCTGAAGGAGTCTTCACTTCAGTTTCTTCTTGTGGTGTTTCATCAGTGAATACTGATGTTCATCCGTAGAAGATCTTCGGATGTTTTTTCTTGTAAGAAACATATCTACAAAAGAACAAAAAAGTTCACCCGTAGATGTTTCTTACACTTAGTCGATTCACAAATTGACCAGTATAATTTTTTTTACCTACCATCGTAAACATAAATCAACACATATTGTTTAACCTATATACATAATGCATACATCAAAATAGTGAATTATAATCATTCATTACAAGTATTGATTAAAGTTCTAAGCCTATACAAATGATCTGGATCTATTGTTCCTAGATCTAACAATACTCCCCTTAGGCTTAGACACTTGTAATCGGCTCTTCAAAACTGAAAGCTCCTTCATTCTTGACACCATCTTCTTGTTGAAAAAGATACTACATCCTTTTGATCATCATATTTGTACTTGACTCCATTCTGCATTCTTGTAGTGTATTAAAACTTAATCCCAAAGTCTTCTTCAGTTGTTAGAGTTTCCACAACACTTTGATTGTGCACTATTCAACTCATCTTCTTTTGTGATTCTTAGTTTTGATACTTCCTCAATGTTAGCTCCTTTCAAGAGTCCAGCCTCATATCTCTTCTCTTATGCTTTTGCATAGAGTTTATCAACCACTTGAATCATGTGAACATATAGGCATAGATCATTCTGAGCTCTTTCATCAGACGACTTTGGGAAGAATTTGTCATGCAAGTATGAAGTGTAGCTGGGTGGAGCAGCTTGATCTCCATTGGATCAAAGACTCTATCTTTTCAGCTTTCTTTCCTTTAGCATTCCTTAACAACACTAATTCTTTGGTCTTCTCAACATATCCCCATTCTGTTATGGGATAGGCATATTGATTTGCATCAAATCTTTAATAGCTGCTGAATTCCTGTTTGGTGTCCAACCCTCTTTAAAAAACTCATCATCTACCATTGTAGAGGAGTTGAATTTTTATCTTTTCATCCTTTCTGTTCTTCTTTTGTTCTCATCGTCCTCTCTCTTAGCTTCTTTCAGCACATCGTCTTGAATTTAGTCTTTAACTTTCCTAATAATACAAAGAAGTCTCTTCCTCTTGGGTGAATTCGGTAGCTAGAGATGATTAAGCTTTACAGATATTTGAGGTCACTTTCAGGTAGGCACAATACTGAGACTACATCATGAAAGTATTGAATCCTTCCAAATGTTCTCTTTATGATTGCATAATCCCACTCTTGATCATACTTCCAGGCCATAATCCTGTTGTCTTCCATAGAGTTGGGACTTGTGATGTCAACAAACAACTCTATCAAGGTTGACATTTGTTTTGTAATCTCTCTGACTGTTGTACCCAATTGCCACACTTTTCCAGTATACTGCTCGTGGCTCTCTGATCATTTCCCTTTGTGCTGGTCTTTACTATCAACTGTTATTGGCTCAGCATGGGTTTTGTTGTGTTGCTCATTATCAGACTTTAGAGCTTCAGTCTTGAACCTCACTCTAGTTTCTAGCTCACAGCTATTACATGCTCCATCATCCTCCTTAGCTCACCAACTGTTCTTCCCTTAAGCTCATGTACTTTGTAGTTGTGACCGCAGCTAACAGGTCATATTTTATTTGCTAAGCTTTGATGTATCACAGTGACCCAAGTCTTTCTTGATTTTCTAAATAATTGGAATGTTGTGAATGCATCACAATCACATTAGGGATCATGAATCTAGCAACTCAAATTCTTTCAGTAGATCCTTTATTTCAGTTAGATTCATCCTCTCAACCATGTCATACGAAAACCCATGGTTGATAAGGGTCATAAACATAGTTGACTCAGGCTCTCTTCCAAATGTCTTTTGTTTCAGAAGATCATCAGCCTTTGATTCTTCTTTTTCTTTGTGAGGCTCTTCTTTAGTAGCTCATTCCATTTAGTATCACTATTATTTTTACATAAGATTAAGGCTTTATAGTGGAAACATCCATGAAGGAGTTGCTCTGGAGATCTAGGCCTTGTTCTTTTAGGTGAATCTTCAAATTGATCACCTTTTTCTGAGTAGTACCTAAGTACTTTCCTCTTCCTGGAGTATAGAATAAGATGCTTAGAAGTCTCAGAAGATTATTTTGATAGATTTGTTGATGGGGCATCATTTGACTCAAGGGCACATATTTTCATCTTTAGCTCATCAATCTCTTCCTCTTTCCTTTTAACAAAGCAGATTGAGCAGAGAGAGTTGGTTACATGATCAATTTCCAATGCTAGCTTCTCCTTTTCACACTTCTCATGCTTTACTAACTCTAGAAGTTTCTTCTTCCTATTGAAGTAGTGCATCAATTACTTCATTGTTGTATTGTGCATCTTCACTTAATCTTTTTAGTCTTGATTCTTGTTTCATCAACTCATCATCTTTTTCTCTTATCACACCCTTCAACTCTTATATTCTTTGATCTCTTTTGTTTGATTTGATAACCATTTGTTATATTAAGCCACCAAAAAACTTTTGCTTACAGGGATGTCCTTGTCACTGAGATCATCTTCATGATAGGTAACAACATCAACATAATTGGTTTCTTCTACACCTTCTTGATGTTGATCACAATCTCATTATCATAAACTTTAGTAGGTACCACACTTGCTAAACTTGAGCAGGACTCAACTGCTTGATCTGCCTGCTCTTGATATTGTTGTTGTTGTAGTTATTGCTGAAGATCAGTGGTTGGTGAAGCTGGTTCAGTTTGATTGACAAGATTGTTTTTTTTGAGTTTTTGATTAAGAGTGGATGATGCTAGCTTGAGAAACCAACTTAGTCTCACCAGTGTGAACTGAGTTTTGAGACTGAGTAGCAGAGACAGGCTCTGTATGTACACTCTTAGGTGATTGACTAGGTGAGTGATGGAGAATTGGATAGATTGGCTGGGTGTTTTGACTAACTGTTTAAGAAATAATGTTCATGTTGGATAGGTGAGATGGGCAGGGTGTTTTCACTGGCTGGTGATTGATGTTATGGAGGATGATGATGTTAGTGAATGGGTGATTATGGGGTGAATGTGAGGCTTGCATAGTGTTAGCAATGACTCTCTTACTGGTTTTCCCATATCAGTCTTGCAGGATGTTGGCACTGGCATCCACCACATGAGCAAATATTAGCATGTCTTCTCCTTGGTATTTACCACTAATCTTGTTCAGTATAGATCTACCCAAATGTGCTTGTACAAGACATCACCCAATCTTTCTATCCCAGGCAGCTCAGCATTAATGCATTTGGAGGAACCTTGGAAACATGAACATTTTATCATCCTTCTGTACTCTTATTTGTCACACAAACATCCAAAATGTATTTTGAGTAGTTATACGTTCTTTCTTCTTCAAGATTCCTATGATTCCAAAGAGATGTGCCTTGAGAATCTATCCAACTAGATTTCCTGTTTGAGATACACTTAAGGTAAGTGTGACATAGGAACCGGTAAGTTTGCACAATCTCCCCTTCTTGATCTCTCCTCTTTTCAAAGTCACCATCATAACCCATCAGATAAAATATCTTCTCAATATACTCATTTTCAAAATGTCTGGGTGACCTATTTCCTGATCTCCCAACTCTAGTACCCTTCTGATGGTCTATTCATCTATTCTTAAGTGTTCATTCCTAATCTCAGCATGATCACTTTAATTTCTCCTTCGTTATCTATTCTAGCCGAGTTCCGAAAATCAACTATGTGTGATTGTTTGATCACTGTATTCGCCGTCAGGGCATAGAACAATCTTGATCATTGTACGAACGTGATGATGTCCCGACACCCTTCCGATACAGGGTCATCAGCATTGAGAAATGCACACACATTATGCTCTCTTGCAATTGATTAGTCATCTGTTCAGAGAGTTAAGAAGAATAGATTAGGATCAACATTACAGACATCAAAATACGAACAATTTAATGATAACAAAGAATCAAACAGTTCATTATTGTGATTATGACATGTTTTACCTTCAAACAATGATCTGACTCAAGATTATGTGTTTGTTTGAAGTTTTGATTTGGTAATTTGAATATTTGTGAAACGGGGAAAAGGTTTGTTGTGTGCGCTTTTCTGGGTCTGAAAAGTGCTCTGAAAATTGAATAATGACAGTTTAAGTCAAAAACATCATTTATACTCACTCGGACACATTAATTTCACTTATTTAATGAAGTGTGTCCCACTTACTTTTTACCCCTCTATGGAATTTATTTTTTCCGCGGATTTCAGTTCCTTCATAGGACATCTACGGATGCATAACATCTGCGGATGCCTAACCATCAAAACTGAATAGAATTTGAAGTATAACTTGATAATCCATAGATCACCACTCTATGACATATTATACTTTTAAAATATTAACACATCCGTAGTTTACCAATTCTACGGATGGTCATATTGTTGGTTAAGTTTTGCACTGTAGCTTCTGCTAATGCCGAAATTGCACTGTAGCTTTTGCTGATGCTTAGAATGCACTGTTTGAAACTTCTTTTGATTGTATGGTTCTAATCAAGTGATAGAGACATTTATTGCTATTGGACCTTATTGACTTTGTTTTCATGACAATTATGCACAAGAAGGTTTATATTTTAAAAAACTTCATATATCCTGCAGCCCAGTTAGTGCTCAAGCTCCAATTCCTTCTTAGATTTTTTATCAAAATCACATTTTATTATTTTCATGCATTAACTACTCCCCCTAAATTTGTGATTAATGATAGATGTTGCATCATCATAATTTATTTAGAAGAATAACATGAAAGGCATATGCCAGTCCAAAAGTTGAAACCTACTAAGGTAAAAGAATAAAATAAATAACAGAATTATTATGTACATGCATATATTATATATATATAAGGGGATCATACTATGGCACTAAGCTTCTTCCTGTTTGATATGTTTGATGAATGTACCTGATTCTAGTCCTGATTGCAAGCATGTATTTCCACTTAAATCCATAGATGATATTGTATCAACTAGGCATGATGTTTATCATGTTTTAATGTTTATTAGAGATTAACTGTTATGTGCTCCACATTCATTCACATTAGAATTTGTCCTCCGTTTGTGAGACAATTCATCACTTTTTCACACTTAGAAACTATGTACATTAAGTTATAAATTCTATATTGAGATAAATTTGATGTCTCATTAATGCTTTGTTGCTAAAGCTCTTTAGATAATATATAATTGATCACAATGGATTCTTTTGGGAGCTTAGATAGATATCATCATATCAGGCCACCAGGTCTTTACTTAAGTAAACATAGGTGCCTTTAACCCAGGTTATTGTTTACACAAAATAGAGGGATGATGAGGATCATACTCTATACACCAGTTGGTTATAGAGGTATACCAAGGTTTTCATAACCCAAGTCTTTGTTTACACAAAACAGAGGGAATATGATTTGGAAAGATAGAAGTTTATAAAGTTTTTACATAGTGTGCTTGGGTGAGTGATTTGATCACATCAGGATAAGACTTACTTGCTTGATCCTTAAAATGAAGTTTCCAATAGACAGTCACCTTCATTGTGTTAGGCATGCTCTTAGTGTAGCTTCCACTCAAGATGAACCTGCTCACATATTAAAGTACTTTTGATTAGATTTAAATTAAGTTAATTACAAAGGAAGTAAGCAAATGCATAGTTGTACTATCATTTCCTAAACATATGACATGCTAAATCAAAAGACATAATAAGAAAGACTTATTTTTGTATTTTTTATATGGTTTTCTGAATGTTTTTGGATTTTATAGATTACTATTCACAAGGACAGTCGATGCTTTTCTTTGTTGATGATGATCAATCTAAGTTACATGCCCAAAGACTTAATTAGAAAATTAAATCTAACTGAATCAAGGCTTTAGTAAATAAATCAACAAGCTGATTTGTTGTATCTACTTTGATTGACTTGATTAAACCCTTTCTAGAGCAATCTCTCAGAAAATGGTATCTGATTTCAATATGCTTTGTTTGCTATGTTGAACTGGATTAGCAGTGATAACATAGCACTGAATTATCAATATGAATTGGGGTTTGAAGGAATTGTACCATAATCAAGCAATTGGTACTACAACCAAAGTACTTGAATCAACCAGATCACCAGCTGAAGTAGCTATGTACTCAGCCTCAGCTGTGGATACATATACATTTGTTTGCTTCTTGCACTACCATAACAAGTCTTGGTCCTATAAATTAGCATCCACCAGTTGTGGATTTTCTATTGTTATTACATCCTCCAAAGTCACTATCTGAATATGAGTAGAGAGTGAAGTCACCATCCTTTGGATACCAAATGCCAGAGCAGGTTTCCCTTTCAGATATCAGAAGATTCTCTTAACAGCATTCAGATGAGACTCTTTTGGATCATATTGGTACCTAGCAAAAACACAAACTCAAACATTATGTCAGGTCTGCTGGTAGTTAGATACATAAGAGATCCTATCATTGATCTATACAATCTTTGACAACAGATTTTCTAGTAGTATCAGGCACAATCTTGTCAATTATTGAAGCAGGCGTTTTGCATCAAGATGTATCAGCAAGATTGTACTTCTTCATATTTGTTGAATATACTTCTCTTGATTGATAAAGATGCCACCTCTGTTTTCTGATGAACTTGGAGACCAAGGAGAAAATCATTCTCCCATTGAACTCATCTGAAACTCAGATTCATTAGTTCTTCAAAACTAACACACAGTCTCTTGTTTGTTGATCCAAATATAATGTCATCTACATATATTTAAAAACTAAAAGGTCTTGATGTTCTTGTTTGAGAAAGAGTGTCTGATCATATTTCCCCTTTTATATCCATGTTTGAGCAAGATGATGATAATGGTTTTCATAACACACTTTCTAAGTATATGCATAGAGATTGAAATATCCTTCCTTTGGCACCATACAAAAAAATCCAAGAGCAGCTTGCCCTTGAGATATTGAATATCCTCTTGACTGCATTTACATGAGATTCTTGGGATCTGCTTGATATCTGGCACACACACAAACACCAAACATAATGTCAGGCCTACTGGCGTTAGATACATTAGTGAACCTATCATAGAACGATAGTGAGTCTGATCCACTGATTGGCCTTCAGGATCTGGTCCAATCTTCACTTGGTATCCACAGGAGTTCTGATGGACTGACAGTCAGCAAACTTGAATTTCTTCAGCATTGTTTCCACAATTTTGATTGTTGATGAAGATTCCGTCAGCTGTCTGTTGGACTTGTACTCCAAGAAAAGAAATTGAGTTCTCCCATAGCACTCATTTGGAATTTTGAAGGCATGAGATCTTCAAAGTCTTTGCACAGAGTCTGGTTTGTTGAGCCAAAGATGATATCATCCACATATATCTGAACCAGCAGCATATCCTTTCCTTTTTTTTCTGAAGAGAGTCTGATCAATTTGTCCTCTCTCATACCATTATTAAGAAGGAATGATGAAAGAGTCTCATACCTTTCCTTGGAGCTTGGTGAAGGACCGTATAGGGCTTTGTCTAGCTTGTATACCCTGTGTGGATATTCTGGATCTTCAAAGCCAGGAGGTTGACTCACATAGACCTCTTCAGAAATCTTTCCATACAAGAAAGCACACTTCACATCCATTTGATAAACAGTGAATTTCATGGATGCAGAATATGCCAGAAGAAAGATTCTAAGGCTTCTAGTCTGGCTACAGGGGCAAAAACTTCATCATAATCGATTCCTTCTCTTGTGTGTACCCCTGAGCTACTAGTCTAGCTTTATTTCTAATGACAATTCCCTGTCATCAGTTTTGTTTCTGTACAACCATCTGGTTACCGATAGGATATTGTCCTTCGGGAAGATCTACCAGTTGCCATACTTCTGTTTCTTGAATTGCAGCAATTCTTCCTGCATTGCTTCAATCCAACTGTTGTCTTGAAGAGCCTCTTTGATAGTTTTGGGTACTGTTTGACATAAAAAGCATGAGAACAAGCAAATGTTGGCAATGCTTGATTGCTCCTAGTCACCCTTTCATTTAGTTCACCAATGATGTCATCAACAGGATGATTCTTGTGTATTCTTGTGGTTGGAATTGAGTCACCAGCAATGGTTACATCAAGATTGGAGACATTCAGTTCATCTTGGTGCGAGGCAACTTCTTCTTGTACTGTTGGGAGTTGTGGAAGAAATCAAATTGTGTTGCAGTTCTGCTTCAGTATCATCAGTGGGTGATTACTCCATCAGTTGAAGTTCTTTCAGTATCAACAGGAGGGATGACACGAGTTTGGGTGGTAACTTCTTCTTGAGTAGTTGTTTCAATAGATGGCATCTCTGATGGAGAGGGTGTTGTACTTGGACCATCTCATTGAGCACTTTGATGTTGAACAGAGTGTCTGATAGGATCAGCTTGTAAAGGAACTTTTCATTAGTTGCTCAGAAGAAGGAAGTTGGAGGAATCATTGGAAAATCACTCCTTCTTCTGATAATGATGAATGTACAGCTGGTTGTGGATTTCCTGTAATTCTACCTCCTTGTGAATCTCCTCAAATGCCACTGTCGTTCCTTGAATGTGCTTAAAATCATGAAGGAGGGACGGTCTCCAGTCATGTGTCGGGAACATCCACTGTCCACATACCATATACTGTTGGACCTGTGTGAATGACCCTACAAGCACAGAAAGAACTAGTTAGAATGTGAAAACCAAGCCATGATGGTCTTGGGCTTACCGTTTCTATCCATGATAGTAACCTATTGGTATTTTCCTCTAAACTGGGGCTTGGTGGTGGGATCTGCTTGATGTATTTCTGAAACTGATTGTTTGTTATATCAACTGAGGAATCAGATGAGTATTCAACCTTTGATCCTGTTTCTTTTCAGAAACTGGATTCGTTTTTTATTATCAAACTGTTCTTGGATTGAGAAAATCATTAGTTTGTCTGACAATTGATTCTATATCTTTGACTTCTGTTTGACATTTTCAGATTTTTCATGTCATCATCAGATTGGAAACTCGTGATGAGAATGACCATTGATTTATGTTTATCAAACATGATGTAAACACCCGCAATTTTTATTAGACAACGGGAAATAATAAGAAAAAAGAATAGAGAATTTGGAGGGAGGAAAAGGAAAAGGAAGAGAAAGAAGTAGAAGGGGTTTTGTGTAAAAGTACAAAGAAAAGAGAAATATCTGATATACATGGGGATGGCTGCCCATTTCCTTTCTCACAACCCCCAAATCAGCGAGAACTTTAGAGAGAGAAAGAGAGCTGACTACGAGTTTGAAGGAAAAGAACAGAAGAAGAGGAAGACGAGTTCGATCGGGGACTGGGTTCTACGGCTACTGATTTCGAAGGAGTCATACCCAGCAGCACAATGTGAGTTCTAAGACCCCTTCTTTTACATATTTTGAACGATTTGGGGGCTGGAGCACATATTGAAACTGTTTTCGAGCTGTGAGCGCTCAACTGTGTATGTATGTATGAGTATGAAAGTATGTAGGGTCCGTTGGGACTGCTATGCTTAGAGTATGTATGATTCCTAGGGCAGATAGATGAACCTCAGCATGTTGATCGTATGGTACTGCTGAATGTATGCTTTAGGAATCCTTCTTATGATATGCGTGATGTTTAGTTGTTCTAAGCAACTGATGTGGTAAAAAACTGTGCCCTGTATGTTTAGATGATGATGGAATGTAGAAATGGCGCAGGGTAAGTTGCAGGTGCCTTTACTCACCGCATTAACTAATGCGGATGGCTAAGGAAAATGCAGCTAAGGCATTACCCAACCGCATTAACCAATGCGGAAGAGTAACTCAGGAAATGCGGTGGTAAGTCATTCCTCACCCGCATTGACTAAATGCGGATGAGGTAACTAAGGATAAGGTATTACTCACCCGCATGGACTAATGCGGATGAGGTAAAGTTAATGCGGATAAAGTATTACTCATCCGCATTGACTAATGCGGATGAACAGACTAATGCGGATGAACCCGAATGTGAATGCAGATCAGGGTTAGTAAGATCTGATTATTTTGAGGAAAATGAGTAACGTAGGCATGATAGTGATAATGATGTTGTACGGTTGCACCTGTGTATGCCATACATGAATGATGCTTGTAGGATGATGAATGAATGTATGAGTATGCCGTATGTATGATGTATGTTGCTAGTACGATGTATGTATGTTAGTATGATGTTGCCATGATAAATGGTGAATACTGATGATATGCAAGTATGTATGTTCCTTATGTATATGTGTTTTATCTTTGATAACTTTACGTGAATGAATGAACGAAAGAAATGAATGTATAAGAACGTAAAGTGAAAGATAATGAAAGAAGGAACATGATGAATAAATGCATGCATTAATGAAAGAGAGTAAGAAAGGCTTGCAAGCAAATGAAGGAGGTGCACACCCTGGCAGGTGTTAGCTCAACGGTGTACGGGTTAGCTACCCGAAGGATGTACATCGGGTCAATCATTAAGATTGATAATGAGGTGAGCAACTTCGTGTTGCAAGAGACTCGGTTAGCAGGCAATCATAAGATTGCCACTGAGGTGAGCAGTCGCGCACTGCAACAGACTCGGCTAACGTATGTTAGAACGATAATGAGGTGAGCAACTTCGTGTTGCAAGAGACTCGGTTAGCAGGCAATCATAAGATTGTCACTGAGGTGAGCAGTCACGCACTGCAAGAGACTCGGCTAACGTATGATAGAAGTAAAGTAAAAAGATAAGTGGTGCATATCTCACCCCAGGTGACTGGATCAGCATTTGTGCACAACGTTCGTGGCTAACCACCACAGGTCCAGCACCAGTAGTATGTATGATGAAAGGGGGTTTGTACATGTCACCGAATGTAATGAACGTTCGAACGAAAGTAATAAAGGAATGAATGAATAAAATGAATGTTCGAACGTATGAAGTGAAAGTATGAATGAAAGTAAAGACATACGAAAGTATGTAAAGTATATAAAGTATGTATGTATGAAAGTACACGAATGAAAGTAAGAAATGAATGAAGAGATAATAATAATATTATCTACGTGTACGTATGATGTGTGAGCACATGTATGAAAGAACAGTTAATAAAGGTGAAAGTATGTTTTATGTTAAAACTAGAACTCACTCAGCAACGCTGACTTTTATGTGTTTTCCAGTTCGCAGGTAGTGTTGCTGAGGATGGCACGAGGCGGCTACTCAGCTCTTTTGGGATGGCATTCTCCATTTAATAATGATGCACGTCATGTGTTGTGGGTCCATAATGCGTGCAACACATTATGTTGCATGCAAGTGCAAGATTCTTGATAATCCTGATAAACATGATTATTTAAGAAATCTTGCTTATGAAGGAAAATATATTTTTGAACATAATATCTTCTATATGAAGAAGAATATGTTTTCCTTTTTATGTTCTTTCGGTAGAGGTCGCTGTATGACCCTGGATTGCTGAGGATTCGAATAAACGAGATTACCTCGTTTTCTTATGCATCAGCAGCAATCATAGTATAGTTAAGCAATGTAAAGAAAGCTTGTATTTTGTAATCAAGACAATGATGTAAAAGCTTTTATGATGAAATGAGAATGCATGTTTTATTAATTCCGCTGCGTATTTTATGAACATGTATTAAATGTATGTTTTACGTGTGATGATGACCACAGTAAGGTGCCCGGTGAGCGGGGCCTTACAAGTTGGTATCAGAGCAAAAGTTTAAGAAAAAGGGTAAATTTTCATAATAAACCTAGACTTAAACTGAGAATGGGACAGGGAGAATGAGAATGCCATCTGAGTAGTCGCGTGCCATCAGGTATTTTCTTAAAGATTAACTGGTATTATGTGCGCTTGTTATGTGAATGACGTGTACTGTTAGACTGAGATACTAATGTAGTCAGGATAGGTGATGCTCGGGGGCGAAGAGTAGAGTAAGTGCTAATCACAACTGGCCACTGTAATTAGGGACTTACTGTACTTAACATAAACTGAGCTATTTCCTTGAATGACCGTGTTGGTGTTTTAATCTTTCAGTGTGATAGAAGATGGTAGGGATAGATCATCTGATGCTTCCCGTGATGGTGAACGTGGTGATGAGCCGCGTATCACGCGAGGAAGACTTAGGAAAGAGAAAGTAGTTCGTGAGGAGAACGAGGTTCCTCACCAGGAAGAGACGGACGAGAGCGCCAAGTTGAGAGCCTCGGTAAAAGAGGCAGTGATTGAGGAAGTGCACAGGTTATGCAGACGATATTACCGACTGTAATGACCGAAGCGATAAAGGCAGTACGTGAGGAGGATAGACGAGGGAGGAATCGGTCCTCGGGTAGGCAGCAACAGGCAGGGGTAGAAACAGTATTGTCTGATGATGAAGAGGAAGAAGAGGAAGAACGGTACGGGAGACAGCCCGGGGCTGTGATTAGGGAAATTCATGAGGTGCAAGCCTCCAACTTTTGATGGCTCCGGTACTGCTGCTGATGCTCACCAATGGGTGAGGGAGATGGAGGCGGTCCTTGATATCAGTGACTGCCAGGAGGATAAGAAGGTAAAGTTTGCTACCCACTCGTTTACGGGGACGGCATTGTGCTGGTGGGACAATATTGTCCAGGCCGAGGGTAGCAGGGCCATTGGGAAATTGAAGTGGTCCGAGTTGAAGAGGATGGTGATCGAGGAGTTTAGTCCTCGTCGAGAGATGGATAGAGTTGAGAGAGAGTTCCTGCAGTTGGAAGCGGGAACGATGACCCACCAACAATACACGACCAAGTTCAATGACATGGCACGGTTGGTGCCAGAACAAGTGACGCCGGTGTCTCGCAAGATTAACCGGTATATTCAGGGACTGCCAGCCGAAATTCGTTGGCACTTGATTTCCGCCCGACCAAGTACTTTCAGGTCGGCGGTGGATTTAGCTGGGAGGTTGTACGATGAACGGGCTGCGATGGTAAAATCTGAGGGCAGTAAGAAGGGAAGTGATGAGAGGAAGTGGCAGGGAAAGAGGTTCGGTCGGGGTGATACTTCAACAAGTAGCAAGAAGGCACGGGTTGATGAACGCCGTGTGGTCGTGACAGGTGCAGGGTCGAGAAAGTGTGAAAAGTGTGGGCGAGAGCACGGTGGTGAATGCAGATGGGGGCTGAATGTATGTTTTAAGTGTGGAAAGCCGGTCATATGGCTAAGGAGTGTAGGGCGATGAAGTGCTTTAACTGCGGGGAAAGTGGTCATATGAACAAAGATTGCAAGAAGCCGAGGTCTGGGAGTTCCGGCGGGAAGAAGGCAGTGGGTGAAGGGTCGAAGGCAAGCGCCAGAGCATTCACGATGACACAGGAAGAGGCTAGAACGGACCCTGATGTTGTGTCCGGTACGTTTCTGGTGAACCAAACTCTAGCCTCAGTATTATTTGATTCAGGTGCCAGTAGGAGTTTTATTTCTGCTGTTTTTAGTGCCAAATTGCCCGTTAGTAGTAGGCGTGTGGATGTGCCGTTTGATGTAGAGACTGCTATAGGTAAAACCACCAGGATTTCTGAGGTAATTGAGGGTTGCAATGTAGAACTGGAGGGTCACAAATTCCCAGTTAAACCCTTTGCGATGACGTTAGGAGGTTTCGATTTGGTGCTTGGAATGGATTGGTTGGCAGATTTCGAGGCGAACATTGTGTGTCGCAAGAAGATGATCAGTTTGACAGCGCCTGACGGTAGCCCAGTGACAGTTTATGGGGATCGGGTTACTACGATTCCGAAGTGATCTCAATGGCAGTGGCGGGGAAATGTATGAAGCGTGGATGTAGCGCCTATTTATGTTATGTGAAAGATGTAGAGAAGCCAGCACCACAACTGTCTGACGTTCCGGTTGTGTGTGAGTTCCCAGACGTGTTCCCAGAAGACTTATCGGGATTGCCACCTGACAGAGAGATCGAGTTCCAGATTGATTTAGTACCACGCGCCCAACCTGTTGCCAAGGCACCATACCGATTGGCCCCGACAGAGATGAAAGAGTTGATGGAGCAGTTACAAGAGCTACTGGATAAGGGGTTTATTAGACCGAGTATCTCACCTTGGGGTGCTCCGGTCCTGTTTGTAAAGAAGAAGGACGGTAGTATGAGAATGTGCATCGACTACCGTGAGCTGAATAAGCTGACAGTAAAGAACAGATACCCCTTGCCGAGGATCGACGACTTGTTTGATCAACTTCAGGGTGCCAGTTGGTTTTCGCGTATAGATCTTCGATCAGGCTACCATCAACTGAAGGTGAAGGAGCAGGATATCCCTAAAACAGCTTTTCGTACGCGCTACGGTCATTATGAGTTTTGTCATGTCTTTCGTTTGACCAACGCGCCAGCTGCTTTTATGGATCTGATGAACAGGGTGTGCCGGCCGATGTTGGATAAATCAGTGATTGTATTCATTGATGATATCCTGATTTATTCAAGGAGTGAGACTGAGCATGCCGGTCACATTCGCGAAGTTCTGGAGACGTTGAGAAGGGAGAAGTTGTATGCTAAATTCTCCAAGTGCGCGTTCTGGTTGCGTGAAGTTCAATTCTTGGGTCACGTGGTAAATCCGGATGGGATTCTAGTTGATCCGGCGAAAGTGGAAGCAGTAATGCAATGGAAGTCTCCGAAGACGCCGTCCGAGATCCGTAGTTTCTTGGGTTTGGCGGGTTACTACCGAAGGTTCATCCAAGACTTTTCCAAAATTGCTTCTCCACTGACGAAGTTGACCCGGAAGGATGTGAAATTTGTATGGGGTCAAGCTCAGGAGAAGGCGTTTGAAGAACTGAAGACGAGATTGACCCAAGCTCCAGTATTGGCACTGCCCGATGGGAGTGAAGACTTAGTAGTTTATTCTGATGCCTCCTACTCGGGGTTGGGGTGTGTATTAATGCAGAGAGGAAGGTGATAGCCTATGCATCCCGGCAGCTGAAAGTTCATGAGGTCAATTATCCTACTCATGACCTGGAGCTAGCAGCTGTGGTTTTCGCGTTGAAGATTTGGCGACACTATTTATACGGGACGAAGTGCACCATCTTCACGGACCACAAAAGCTTGAAGTACTTCTTCGAGCAGAAGGATCTAAATATGAGGCAACGGCGATGGTTGGAACTTATAAAGGACTATGATTGTGAGATTCATTACCATCCGGGCAAAGCTAACGTGGTGGCAGATGCCCTTAGCCGAAAGGAGAGGCCCGAGCCGATTCGGGTGAAGGCGTACCAGCTAATCATGACCTCAGACATGATAAAACAAGTCAGAGAGTTCCAGGATGAAGCGTTGAAAGATGAACATCTTAACTCTGAACGAATGAGAGGACTGGTAGCGGAGCTAGTAGAAAACGCGACGGGTGTTAAAACTCGGTTTGGCGTATGTGGATTCCTCGTCTTGGGGATCTACGAATGAAGATTTTGGATGAAGCTTATAAGTCTCGATACTCCATTCATCCCGGTGCCACCAAGATGTATCAAGATATGAAGAAAGATTATTGGTGGCCGGGTATGAAACGCGATGTGGTGGAGTATGTGAGTAAATGCCTCACGTGTTTGCAAGTGAAGGCGGAGCACCAGAAGCCGTATGGAAAGATTCAACCTTTGGACATCCCGGAGTGGAAGTGGGAACACATCACCATGGATTTCATCACAAAGCTGCCACGTACCCCTAAAGGGTATGATACGATCTGGGTGATTGTGGATCGATTGACGAAGAGTGCTCACTTCTTACCGATGCGGGAGACATATTCGTCCGAGAAGTTGGCTGATCTTTTCATCAAGGAGATTGTGACTCGTCATGGTGTACCGGTGTCGATTGTGTCTGATCGTGACACCCGGTTTACATCCAAATTCTGGAAGAAATTCCACGATGCCATGGGAACGAGGTTGCATATTAGCACGGCTTATCATCCTCAAACTGATGGTCAGTCAGAAAGGACCATTCAGACCTTGGAGGACATGCTTCGAGCATGTGTTATTGATTTCGGAGGAAGTTGGGATGACCATCTACCGTTAGCTGAGTTCTCGTACAACAACAGTTATCATGCTAGTATTGGCATGCCACCCTACGAGATGTTATACGGTAGGAGATGCAGGACCCCCATCTGTTGGGGCGAGATTGGTCAAAAAGAATTGGGAAGCGTCGAAGTGGTAGAGGCTACGACTGAAAAGCTCGAAAGAATTAAAGCGTATATGAAGGCGGCCAAAGACCGACAGAAGTCGTATGCTGACAAACGACGCAGACCGATTGAGTTCCAAGTAGGAGACCGGGTTATGTTGAAGGTCTCACCTTGGAAAGGGATCATTCGATTCCGGAAATGGGGGAAGTTAAGTCCGCGATATATAGGCCCTTTCCGAATTGTTGCTCGAGTGGGGGAGGTGGCTTATAGACTGGATCTGCCAGATGAACTAAGTGGAATCCACCTGACTTTCCACGTGTCTCATCTGAGGAAGTGTCTAGCAGATGAAGACATGGTCGTTCCACTGGATGATATAGAAGTAGACGAAAAGCTCAATTATGTAGAGCAACCAGTGGCGATCATAGGTCGCAAAGAAAAGAGGTTGAGAAATAAAGTGGTTCCCCTTGTGCGTGTACAGTGGAGGCACAGGAAGGGATCCGAGTCGACGTGGGAAACTGAAGAAGATATGAGGCAGCATTACCCACGACTATTTGAGGAATGACAGGTTTCGGGGACGAAACCTAAAATAAGGGGGGTGGACTTGTAACACCCGCAATTTTATTAGACAACGGGAAATAATAAGAAGAAAAGAAATAGAGAATTTTGGAGGAAAAGGAAAAGGAAGAGAAAGTAGAAGGGGGTTTTGTGTAAAAGTACAAAGAAAAGAGAAATATCTGATATACATGGGGATGGCTGCCCATTTCCTTTCTCACAACCCCCAAATCAGCGAGAACTTTAGAGAGAGAAAGAGAGCTGACTACGAGTTTGAAGGAAGAACAAGAAGAAGAGGAAGACGAGTTCGAGGTACTGGGTTCTACGGCTACTGATTTCGAAGGAGTCATACCCAGCAGCACAATGTGAGTTCTAAGACCCCTTCTTTTACATATTTTGAACGATTTTGGGGGCTGGAGCACATATTGAAACTGTTTTCGAGCTGTGAGCGCTCAACCTGTGTATGTATGTATGAGTATGAAAGTATGTAGGGTCCGTTGGGACTGCTATGCTTAGAGATGTATGATTCCTAGGGCAGATAGATGAACCTCAGCATGTTGATCGTATGAGTACTGCTGAATGTATGCTTTAGGAATCCTTCTTATGATATGCGTGATGTTTAGTTGTTTCTAAGCAATGATGTGGTAAAAAACTGTGCCCTTGTATGTTTAGATGATGAATGGAATGTAGAAATGGCGCAGGGTAAGTTGCAGGTGCCTTTACTCAACCGCATTAACTAATGCGGATGGCTAAGAAAAATGCAGCTAAGGCATTACCCAACCGCATTAACCAATGCGGAAGAGTAACTCAGGAAATGCGGTAAGTCATTCCTCACCCGCATTGACTAAATGCGGATGAGGTAAACTAAGGATAAGGTATTACTCACCCGCATGGACTAATGCGGATGAGGTAAAGTTAATGCGGATAAAGTATTACTCATCCGCATTGACTAATGCGGATGAACAGACTAATGCGGATGAACCCGAATGTGAACTGCAGATCAGGGTTAGTAAGATCTGATTATTTTGAGGAAAATGAGTAACGTAGGCATGATAGTGATAATGATGTTGTACGGTTGCACCTGTTGTATGCCATACATGAATGATGCCTTGTAGGATGATGAATGAATGTATGAGTATGCCAGTATGATGTATGTATGCTAGTACGATGTATGTATGTTAGTATGATGTTGCCATGATAAATGGTGAATACTGATGATATGCAAGTATGTATGTTCCTTATGTATATGTGTTTTATCTTTGATAACTTTACGTGAATGAATGAACGAAAGAAATGAATGTATTAAGAACGTAAAGTGAAAGATAATGAAAGAAGGAACATGATGAATAAATGCATGCATTAATGAAAGAGAGTAAGAAAGGCTTGCAAGCAAATGAAGGAGGTGCACACCGCTGGCAGGTGTTAGCTCAACGGTGTACGGGTTAGCTACCCCGAAGGATGTACATCGGGTCAATCATTAAGATTGATAATGAGGTGAGCAACTTCGTGTTGCAAGAGACTCGGTAGCAGGCAATCATAAGATTGCCACTGAGGTGAGCAGTCGCGCACTGCAACAGACTCGGCTAACGTATGTTAGAACGATAATGAGGTGAGCAACTTCGTGTTGCAAGAGACTCGGTTAGCAGGCAATCATAAGATTGTCACTGAGGTGAGCAGTCACGCACTGCAAGAGACTCGGCTAACGTATGATAGAAGTAAAGTAAAAAGATAAGTGGTACATATACTCACCCCAGGTGACTGGATCAGCATTTGTGCACAACGTTCGTGGCTAACCACCACAGTCCAGCACCAGTAGTATGTATGATGAAAGGGGGTTTGTGCATGTCACCGAATGTAATGAACGTTCGAACGAAAGTAATAAAGGAATGAATGAATAAAATGAATGT
This sequence comes from Flaveria linearis, assembly GCA_024085815.1. Lineage (NCBI taxonomy): Eukaryota > Viridiplantae > Streptophyta > Magnoliopsida > Asterales > Asteraceae > Flaveria > Flaveria linearis. The sequence goes on from JABSNV010001042.1 coordinate 56,702, forward strand.
TCGAACGTATGAAGTGAAAGTATGAATGAAAGTAAAGACATACGAAAGTATGTAAAGTATATAAAGTATGTATGTATGAAAGTACACGAATGAAAGTAAGAAATGAATGAAGAGATAATAATAATATTATCTACGTGTACGTATGATGTGTGAGCACATGTATGAAAGAACAGTTAATAAAGGTGAAAGTATGTTTTATGTTAAAACTAGAACTCACTCAGCAACGCTGACTTTATGTGTTTTCCAGTTCGCAGGTAGTGTTGCTGAGGATGGCACGAGGCGGCTACTCAGCTCTTTTGGGATGGCATTCTCCATTTAATAATGATGCAACGTCATGTGTTGTGGGTCCATAATGCGTGCAACACATTATGTTGCATGCAAGTGCAAGATTTCTTGATAATCCTGATAAACATGATTATTTAAGAAATCTTGCTTATGAAGGAAAATATATTTTTTTGAACATAATATCTTCTATATAAAGAAGAATATGTTTTCCTTCTTTATGTTCTTTCGGTAGAGGTCGCTGTATGACTCTGTGATTGCTGAGGATTCGAATAAACGAGATTACCCTCGTTTCCTTATGCATCAGCAGCAATCATAGTATAGTTAAGCAATGTAAAGAAAGGCTTGTATTTTGTAATCAAGACAATGAGTAAAAGCTTTTATGATGAAATGAGAATGCATGTTTTATTAATTCCGCTGCGTATTTATGAACATGTATTAAATGTATGTTTACGTGTGATGATGACCATCAGTAAGGTGCCCGGTGAGCGGGGCCTTACACATGATTGGTGAGATAGGCTTGTTTTGGGGTATCCTCTTTCCCTTTTGATTGAAGAAACAGTCAGACGTGTTGTGATTTGTCATATTGCAGACAGAACAGTATTTGTTGAAATAACAGTTCTTGGTGGTGTGATTGTTCATGTCACAGATGGAACAGTATTGATTATAAAAGCATTTGTCTGTTCTGTGATTAGACCTATCACACACATCACAACGCATGTGCTTGTTTCTAGCCACTGATCCCGGTGTTGAGGATTTAGTAGCTTTGAAAGATTTTGAATTTGATTCATTCCGAGGTTTTGATGAGAATGCCTGATCAGCCTTGTTGGTAGATTGTTTCACAACACTACTGACTCTTCTTTTCTTAGGCTGACCTCGCTTTCTCAATTGTTGTCTACATTCTTTTTCAAATTGATTAACATGCTCTTTGTTAAAAATATCAAAGCCAACTCCTTGCTTGATTTTGAAGTTTGTGGGTCTGTGTGAATTCTAGTTTTTGTGACTCGAACAACTTTTCTTTTAATGGAAGGGGAATCATTTTCTGACTTGCTTGAATGTTTTGGAGAGTTTGTCTCACTGTCAGATCTGCTTTCAGCAGTTAGATTCACTTATTAGTTGTTATATTCTTTTCTCTTGAAACTGCAGGGATGAATTTCACAAAAGGAACAACAGCCTTGGTGGGGCTAGTTGTTCTTTCACACTTACTGTCTTGTCTGAGCACTCCTTAATTTAATGGGATGTCCTAACTTGATTTTATCCTCATTTGTTTCAATGTAAGCACTGGGTCTGTTTTGAGGATTGGTGACTTGATTTACCATTGTTTTAGGTTCAATAGTGTTAGGCTCATTTTCTTGTTGGAGTGAAACAGATTCAGGCATGACAGTATAGTTATCATTGTATGGTGGTGGACACGAGTTGTATCCAATACCTGACATGTCTTTGGGATCCTTTTGTGAGTCAAGCATTTCTTGCAGCTTAACTGATGACTGTTGAAACTTTTCTAGTTTCAACTCAGTAAGATTGAGTTCAGTTTTAGATTGAGCTAACTTTTCAGTCAGTTGCTCATTCTCAGCTACAAGAGAGTACTTTTCACCATGCAATTTCTCAATGTCTGAGATGAGAGACTTAATTTTAATTTCAAGGCCTTTAATTTCTCTCTTAAGCATCTCAGATTTAACCTTTTTTCTTTTATTTATCAACTAGTTTATGATTGTGCTCTCTATAACCTTGTACTTCATGAATGCATTTATCACTACAAAGGTTAGTTTTTACCTCAGTGGGCATGGGAGAAGGTCCATCATTGATGTGAGCCATGAGTGCATGATTTTGAAATTGAGGCTTCACTTCCTCTGCATACATGCTCCAGTCACATACTCCATCCTGCCTGATAACAAGAACATTAGCTGATGGCTGATTGCTTCCATAAGCTTGATTGGTCAGTTGAGGTTGAGTCTGTTGTGATTGTTGCTGATGATGATATTGTTGGTTATAACTGTTGGAGTGAAAGCTTGCAGATGGCTGTGATGATGACTGGTTTTGTGGAACCCTTTGAGCATTGTGGTTTCTTCTAGGAGCAGTACATTCTCTTGAGAAATGGCCAGTCATACCACAGTTAAAACACTTCACTTTTGATTTATCGTATCCAAGCTTGGTATTTTCATTCAGGTGAAGCTTTTTACCTTTTCTGAAAAATTTCTTAGCTCTCATAGCTATCATTGCCATTTGCCATTGCAAATCCATTTCCTCTACATCATCTGGATCCATTTCTTCTAAGTCTTCTTGTATCAGATGTGCAGATGTGAGTCTTCCTCCCAAATAGGCTTCAAAGCTTGCAACAAAAGCATTGTAGGTTGCTTTTTGTTCTTCAGATTTTGGATCATCAGGGGTTGGTGTTGTTGGTAATCCTGATGAATGCCTTGTTGAAGCAGGTGGGGATGAGGTTGATGGCCTGCTTGGAGGTTGAGCTGCTATGAATCCAGTGGGTTTAGATTGATCCCTTGATGAGAGAAAGTCATCTTCTTCAGTGATGAAGGCATTCTCAACAGAGTGAGAATCAGTTGGAAACTTGTAAGCCTCCACAACTTTGGGTCCTCCAAGGTTTCTGCTTCTCTCATCTAGTTCAAAGCTTCAATCTTGGCAATCATAATATCTAGAGTTGTGCACTCTAGATCAAGAGTGTTCTTTAGCATGGTTACATTTTGTTTCCATGTTTCTGGAAGGCTATGTAACATCTTCTTGTTTAACTCCTTTGACTTGTAGGTGACTCCCATAATCTCTAGATCATTCACCAATTGCACAAATCTATGCAACTGTTTAGAGATAGACTCCCCTTTTGAGTGATGGAATGTCTCATACTGATTCACAAGCTTGTCTTTGTTGATTTCAGCCACTTCACTGCTTCCTTCACACATGATTTTCAGGGCATCCCATACTGCTTTTGCAGTGCCATACTTTTCCAATCTCTTGAGCACATCCATTTTGAGTGCTTGAGTGAGTATAGAGTAAGCTTTGAGGTCAATCTTGATCTTCTTGTAATCATCGTCATCAAGAGTAAGGTCTTCAATAGGGATTCTTGCAGTCTTGTATAAAGCAGCTTGATCTGCAGATAATGTAATAGGGATGTGTGGGCCTTTGCAAATAGAGATCCAATAATCAGGATCAACACCTGTAACATAATTCATGAATCTGATTTTCCATTGTTTATATTCAGATTTATGCTTGAGCATGGGTGGTTTTGAAGCATGCCCAAGTTCAGAATAGTTATGTGAGTCCATGGTTAACTTTTTGTTTTAACTTGCTTAGATCTGGTTTTAACTGATTTTATGTTTGATTCGTCCAAATAGTCCAAACTTAGTACTGTAACAAAGGATCTGCTGAGAATGTGTGTATTTCAGTGAGACTATTCTGAGTCTTGACTTTAGATGTTCTTGTTTTAATGAAAGTGCAACCTGAAACTGTTTTCGTTCGAAGAACAACTTTGGATGAACAGTAGCAGTTGAGTAGATCTGAGAGTATTTGGTTAGAATACTAAGAAGAGATGTTCGAAATCTCTAAGCAGCAACTCAAGCAACAGATCAATCGGGTTAAACACAGATCTGAGCGGATCTGGGTAATAACCGAGAGCCAAAGCTCTGATACCAATTGTCTGGGTTTGAGAATGATATTCTCTGTTGATGTGAATCAACAAGGATCAAATATGTTGATTGAGTCAATGATTGAGAGGCGGAATCAAACAATCAATGAACATTTAACACTTGAAATACTCATAAATGCACTTGTATTGATTATCTAAACTGTTACAAAGTAAATGCTAGGGTTTAGCAAGCTACAGTAACAATGCAAGACAACCTCGGATGAAACAAAGAATAAGAGGTGTCAAAAGTCAGGAGTTTTGAGTTACAAAGTCTAAAGTCTCAAAAGTCGCCTCACATACGAGGTTTCTGATCTATTTATAGGCTGACTTACAGCTTGTACAAAATGACTAAACTACCCTAACTGTACAGAATAGTTTGTCTTCGTACGCATTTGTTCTTAGTCATCCGCATTTGTTAATGTGGATGAGTAAGTCTTCATCAGCATTAGTCTTCTATCTTCCGCATTGGTGTTTGGTCATCAGCATTGACAAATGCGGATGAACAAACACTGAGCGCATTTGTTACTGAACATCCGCATTGGTTAATGCGGATGAACAAAAGTCTTGTCCGCATTTGTCGGTTGTCCGCATTAGTTAATGCGGATGAACAAATACTTGTCAGCATTTGTTCTTGTGCATCCGCATTAACAAATGCGGATAGCCGACACTTGTATTATTTCATCTTGTTGTAGTAACTTCTTGATCCGCATTTCTTCTTGGACTTGGGGAGATTTCCAGCAGAACAACCATCCACCTCTTGAATTGGCATGTATGATCCTTTCAGGGTCCAACACATCACGATTCTGGAAATCTGTCCAACAGGCTATGGGAACACGACTTGATTTAAGCACCGCGTATCATACTCAAACTGATGGGCAAAGTGAGAGAACCATACAGACTTTGGAAGACATGCTGAGAGCTTGTGTGATAGACTTCGGCGGAAGTTGGGATAACCACCTTCCCCTGTTGGAGTTCTCCTACAATAATAGTTACCATGCAAGCATCAAAACAGCCCCTTACGAAGCCCTTTATGGCAGGAAGTGTCGGTCACCATTGAGTTGGAACGAGATTGGTGATAGCCAAGTGATGGAACCTGACATCATGATGGAAACCACGAACAAGATAGTCAAGATAAAGGAACGACTGAGAATAGCCAGAGACCAAAAAAAGAAGTATGCCGACAGACGACGGAAGCCCCTGGAATTCCAAGTAGGTGATAAAGTAATGTTAAAGTCACGCCGTGGAAAGGAATTGTGAGATTCGGCAAGAAGGGTAAACTAAGCCCAAGAATATTGGACCATTTGAGATATTAACAAGGATTGGTCCGATGGCATACCAGCTCAGATTACCCCAGGAGCTGAGCTATATTCATGACATGTTTCATGTGTCAAACCTGAAGAAGCGCTTGTAGACAAAACTTTAGAGTTGCCCATCAAGTAAGTCAGAATCAATAAACAGTTACACTTTGTTAAGGAGCCCATAGAGATTACTGATCAACTGGTCACAAAACTTAGGCGAAGCCGTAAACCCAAGGTGAAGGTAAGGTGGAACTCTAAGCGAGGACCTGAATTCACTTGGGAGTGTGAGGACGAGATGAGAACGGAATATCTGCACCTTTTCAAACCCACCCATTTGGAACCCTAATCAAAGCTAAATTTTGGGATGAAATTTTCTAAACAGTTGGAGAATGTAACAACTGACCCCGAGGTCAACATTCTAAACTTTGACCTCCAACAATTATTGCTATATTACTAATATTAGTAATATTATTATTATTACTATTTGATTTCTTTCTAGGATTATTATTATTTTGTGTTTAACATCCTAGATGCTACGTTAGGTTTAGCCTTAGAATAAGATAATTTAACGTTCTAAAATTAAAACTTAACACGTCAACGTGTTAGAATTAAATTGAATACAATTAATTTTGTGTATACACACATGCTTCACGAATTAATTCAACACATACACATCAAAAATCAAAAACACTTAACTAGAAACTATCATCCAAAATACTACACTACACAACAAAACTATACTACCTAATTAACTTAGAAAAATATATATTAAAAACACACCCACACCACACTTCGGCCGCCCCCTCTCCCACCAATCCCTTCCCCCTCTTCAAATAACCTTACCACCACTCCACATACATGCAAGACTTCATTTCCCATTTCACACTCCACCCTCGCACTTTATTTCAAATCTCTCAATCCTCTCTCTACCTATTGGCTTCTCCTCTATCCGAAAACACACATACTAGCATTTTTCAGCCCTCAATTCGAAGAACACAAGTGTTCCATCATCATCCAAGCTAGAACCAAGCAAGAAAGGGCCCTTTTGAGGGACTTTTATGCACCATACTTGCAAGAAAGAAGTACTACAGCTCAAGTTCGAAGTTCACCAGTGATTTCAGCCTCCTCAAACTCTCAAAATTGTGAACCATTTGAAGGGTAAGTCACAACATACCAAATCAAGCTATATCTTGTGTTTTACTTCAATAAACTACCAAAAATCCGTACTTCCTTGTTTCTAGTAGAATCTTTCGGCTAAAGACTTGTTCTTGGAGAGTTCTTATCATCACAAAAGGTATATACCATGTTATGTTGGTAAACATGTGGTTAGAACACAAGTTACACCTTAGAAAACCCTCTTTTTACATAAAATAACACCAATTATGCACTTGTTTGAAAATCCTTCCAACCAAGGCTCATAACCTACTCAAAAATGACTTTGTAACACTTTAATAATATGATTTTAAAGTTACTATAATGATTAGGTGATGTTTGGGTATGAATCATAAGATTTACACTAGTGCAAATGGTGTAAATCATCAAGTTATTGCAACACATGCTGATACATGTAGATCCGAGATTTATGTTGTAATTTTCAGTACATTTGGGGTTATTTCAGATGTTTTAAGTCCATAATGGCTGGAAATATAGTAAGAGCTAGGACACATAATGGACTTGTTTTGAGACCCGAAAAGGATGAAAATCACTTAAAAATAGCAAAACAAGGGAGATTTCCATATTAAACAGAATTTCAGGCTCTAATACAAAAATAATAGGCAAAATGGTCGAATTTGATGGTATATGGGTTAAACACATGATTAAATGAAGTTAAAACGTGGAAAACGAGACTTAATCGGGTAATTTTAGGTAAAATTTTAAAAATAGTAAAAGAGACCTAAAATACACAAAGGATAGAATATTTCATTAATTTAGGAAATTTGAAACAAGAAATAGGTGAAACTAGAATTAAAACGGATTCGAACGTTCAGTTCCGGGCGAAAACGTGTTTTAACGGGTAAACATAAGAAATGGCGTTTTTAATCAAAAGAGCTAAAGACCATATTTTTACAGCTTATTAGACAATTTATAAGTCATTAAATGAAGTTTAAAGGTAAACTGGATGAAAACAGTAGGATTTAAAACAAACCGTTCAAATCTTCGGTTTTACCATAACCGGTAACCTAAAAACATAAGTTCTAATTGCTTCAAATTAGGTTCTGGAAATATTAGAATTTAACATGTTAAAAATGCAATAGTAAAATCCTAGAAACTAATAAAGGGTCATAAAAGTCAAGAAATCAAAGAAAACAAACTTTAGGGTATAAAACTGTAAATCTTGAATTTTGAGGGACTAAACTGAAATTTTGATCTGTAAACACCTCAAGGATGAGTCTGGAAATAATAAGTTAAAATGAGTCTAAAAATAATAAAAGTCCCTTATAGACTCAGAAGGACCATATTTGAGTCAAAAATGGAAAGAATACAACTTTGGGGGTAAAATTGCCAATTTTGAAACTTAAGGGGCCAAAGTGTAAATTTGGAAAATAACTGAAGATTTAGTAACTTAGTGGCCAAAACTAGTATTAAACTTCTTAATATGAAAACACATTTATAAGGATCATAAAAACATGCCAACCTGTTGGACCAAAAGAACCAATGAGCGAAGATCAGGAAAACCTCTAAGTCCCACATGACATCACAACAACTGCTGAAGACCTTCATCAGCAGTTTGACAAAGTCTGAAAAATCAACAACTGAAGATCAAAGATCTGAAGTACAACAGCTGAAGATCCCAAAGTACTGAAGATAAGTACTGAAGTCTGAAGTACTGATGAATACAAGTACTGAAGACTTCAAGTACTGAAGACAAGTGCTGAAGATCAACAACTGAAGAACTGAAGATCGACAAATGATGTACAAAGTCTGAAGACAATGACTGAAGACATCAGCTAATGACAACTACTGAAGTCATCAGCTGATGAATCATCTAAAGACCAAAGTCTAAAGACCAAAGTGCTGAAGCTTCAGAGTTTGTCACAACAGCTGAAGAAGTCTTCTTCAGTTGTTGTGATGGTTTTCTTTTCAGTAGTTTTATGTTTTTCCTTTCAGTAGTTTGTACAACAGCTGAAGAGTTTGTTCTTCAACTGTTATAGTTCAGTAGTTGTAAACGACTGAAGAGGTTGTTCTTCATTCGTTGTAGGTTTTCAACAGTTTCCTTTTTCAGTACTTGTAATAGGTAGAGCACATTTTGTAAGAAGATGTCAGCTGTTGACATCTTCAGTAGTTTAACGTTCTATCAGTAGTTTGTTAATAATCGGTTGATGTGACTGACAAGTCACATCAGCATTCGTCCTTTTTTCTTCTATAAAAGGACGATGTGCCAATTGTATTCGGTGCCGAAACGTGTGGAGTTATAGAAAACATCTTTTGCAGAACTTTTCTCTCTCTCTCTGTTTGTACTTTTACATGCAAAATCTTCTGTGTTCTTGCTGTAATCGCTAATTACTGTGCTAAATCCGCTACGAATACAATCTGATTTATCAAACTAGAGGCTGAGATCCTGTCAAATGGTATCAGAGCAGGTTAATCATTGATCGATTTCACTATTGATCATTTGAAACTGCTCTTTTGATCTCTACGTTTGATCGACTTAGCAATTTGCAAGAATTAGCTATAGAGAGTGAGATTCTGTTGTTTCTGGCCGTAAACTTGAGGTTCTCTGGTGGTTTCGAGCTACATTTGTTTTGCTTAAACTTGTTTTTGACTAAAATCTGAGATGACGACACCAACGAACGATCCTCACAATACTAGTTCCTCAACCAAGCCTCCGATGCTTGTGAGGAATGAGTATAACATATGGCAACGTCGTATGCTTCACCACTTGTCTGTCAATAGTGCTGGTTGTTGGAAGTCAGTGGTGCATGGATCATACAAGCCTATGGTGAGCGTCCCTGAATCAAATGAACAGGTTCCGAAGAAACCTGAACAATATTCGGACGAAGATCTCAAGCTGTTCGAGATTGATGCTAGAGCCCATGGAATTTTAGCCATGGCTATTCCAAATGAGATTTATTCAGGGCTTTTGCATCATGAAACTGCTCATGACCTATGGGTTGCTCTGAAGGAACAATTCGGAGGAACCGATTCGGTCTTAGCAAATACTAGGGAAATCCTCGCCCAACAATATGAGACATTCTCTCATAGGAAGGGTGAGACTCTGACTCAGCAGTTTGAGCAGTTCTTGTTTGATCTCTGAGTTGAAGATGGTCAAACAAGAGTACTCTAACAGCCAGATGAACAACAGATTCCTCAGATCACTACCTGAGAGATGGGACACTTATACTATTGTCCTATGCTCCAGTGCAGATCTGGATACTCTATATCTCACCCAACTTCATGGGAAACTGCTCACATTTGAGAGAGAGATAGAGCAAAAGAGGAAGTTGTCCACCTCTGGCAAGCTCACTGATGACTTTGTCCATGGCAATGCTGCCTTGATAAGTCAGGAGTCTGAATATGCTGCATCAGAGAGTTCTTATGATAAGCATATTGATTTCTCTACCAACTCTGAACGAGCTTTTGTTGGTGTTAGTAGTAGTTCAGGAGGTAGCAGTGAAAATCTGTACTTTCTGATGGAGGACTTGAAGGGCATTCCAGATGATGATCTGGAGGAGATGGATATTTTGAACCAAATGGAAATGATAAATATCAGATCTCAAAAGTTCTACAAGAGAACTGGCAGGAAATTCCCTGGTCTCTCTGGCAAAACCAAAGTTGGTTTTCACAAGAGCAAGTTGAGGTGTCACAAGTGCCAAAGGCTTGGACACTTTGCTAGAGAGTGTAGATCATCGGATCTAACTCCTCCGCACCCTTTGTGACTTTTCCAAGCAATAGCTCACAGCACAGAGGGCAACATTCCTCCAGTTCTGGCCATCCATCACATGCACAGGCATCACCTGCTTATTTGTGCCTCAGGGTCATATGCCATACCATACCCCTGCTACTATGTGCCTCAGCCCAGTCAAACTCAAGCACCTTCTGCTCAGCCACCACATGCTCTTCTTGAGCCTCAATCTTCCTAATCTCATCATCAAACACAACCTTAACAACACAGCTTCTTCACCCCAGGAGTTGTTGACTGGAGTAGTCTGCCAGATGATCTATCTGGTCAGGAACAACTACTCCAAGGTGCTGGTCAACATGGTGGTGATAATCCATTTGGAAATCTTGCTCTGATGGCCCTTGAGTCTGCTGAGGGGTCATCATCCAATGCTTCATCGCAGGTATCCTCTGTGACCAAAGCCAAGCTTTGCTCTGAATCATGCATAGCAGTATTTGCTTCTATTAGAGAAGCAAATATAGCTTTAATAGATAAAAATCTTGAGCTAGAGCACACCATTTCCAAAAAGAAAGCTGAATTTGAGGCTGCAATTAATGAGAAAATGATGAGATTTACAAGCTTAAATGCCAAATAAAAGATGATAAAGCGAGGGAAGATGTACTTCTAGAGAAGTACAGAGACCTCAAGGAAACTCTTACAACCACCCAAGTAGAGTGTGATCGATGGGTGCAATCATGCAAGGGTTTTGAAATGCTTCTTAGCAAGCAATCAGCTTCCAATGTGAAGTTTGGCATTGGTTATAATCACACTGCTCCTCCTACAGATTTTACTTCAAGAGCAGAAGTTGAATCTGATGGAGAGAGCAATAACCAATCCTTCTCATCATGTGACCTACTATCTTCTGATTCAACATCATCAGAGATAAAAGTCAGCATTAACTCCTGCCAAAACCAATCAGCTGATGCTACAACAGCTGATGGTTCAAATGCTGACTGTCACATGATCAAAAGGTTGATCAACTCAGGTGTTGTCTCTAGAAGTACTGAAAGTACTGGAGAGCAAGTGATAACATCTGAAGTTCAAACCTCAACTACTGTCAGCACTAAAGAGAAGAAAACTAACAGTAGAAAAGGTTTGAAGACAGCTAAAGAGGATGTCAGGAAAGCAGGCACTACTAGGAAGAAAACTGCTAGTACTGATAGCAAACAGCTGAAAAACAAGTCTTCAGCAGTTTCATCCTCTTCATCTGATGATCAACATAAGATGAAGAAGAAGCCATGTGAGATATGTGGCTTGTTCAATCATCTTACTGATGATTACTGGTACAAAAGGGGTTCCAAACTCAAACAAAAGGAGAAAATTAAAGAGGACATAAATAAAATAAAGAAGAGTTTGAGACCAAGTTTGTACTAGCAACATCAAAGCCTGAAATCCCTAAGCCCAAAGCTAAATCTAAAAAGAAGGTAGGGGTTACTCAGGCAACAGCTGAGGTTGCTCAAAAGAAGATGGTGCAACATAGGAATCCATCATCAGCAAGTCCCAATGTGTCTGAAGAGCTGAAAGCTTTATCACAAAGTCAGACACAACTAGTGATGATGGTTCAGCATCTAATGGGAAGAGTCAACCATTTAAATGCTCCTGTGTTGAAACCATAGAAAAAGAAGTCCAAGCCAAAGGGTTCCTCTTCTGCACCATCTCCTTCACCTCAGGCTGTTACACATAACACACCTGTTAGTGTTGCACCTGTAGTTGTGAACAGACCCAAAACCAAACAGGTTTGGGTCTCTAAAACTAACTAACATGTGGTTATGATTGCAGGGTTCTTCAACATGCCAAAGAAGCATTTGGTATGTAGACAGTGGAGGATCTATGCACATGATAGGAAGCAGCTCCCTTCTTAATGACTACTCTCAAGGAAAGAAGGGATTTGTCTCCTTTGGCAATGATGCAAAGGGTTACATCATTGGAAAAGGCTTTGTTTCCAATGGGGAAATAAGGTTTGATGATGTTAACCATGTGGAGAATCTCAAGTACAACCTCTTGAGTGTCAGTCAAATGTGTGATAGAGGCCATGTTGCCCTTTTCACAAGCCATAACTGTCGGATTCTATCATCGAAAGTTCTAAATTTGATTGATAAGGTGTTGGATGAATACACTCTCCTGAAGGCCAACAGGACAGGAAGAGTGTATGCCTTAGACTTTCCAAAAATATAGATCTAAAAGGCCATCCTTGCCTATTCTCCAAGGCCTCTCCTCAAGAGTCTACTCTATGGCATAGAAGGCTGGGGCATGTTAATTTCAAGAACATGAATCAGCTGATAAGCCATGGTTTAGTAAGAGGATTGCCTTTGAAGGAGTTCAAGTGTGAAGATAACTGCACTGCTTGCTTAAAAGGAAAACAACACAAAGTTTCATTCCCTTCAATAAAAGAACCAAAGTCCACTGCCTGCTTGCAGCTCCTGCACATGGATCTCTTTGGTCCTGTCAGAGTGATGAGCATGGCAAAGAAGAAATACTGCCTGGTAATTGTGGATGATTATTCCAGGTTTGTATGGACTTTCTTCTTGCACTCCAAGGATGAAGCAGCCAAGGCTATCATGAACTTTGTGTTATTTGTAGAAAAGCAGTATTCCCTGCAGGTCAAGTGTGTGGGAGGAGTGACAATGGAACAGAGTTTAGAAACCACACACTTGATGACTTCTACCTGTCCAAGGGGATTAAAAGGCAGTTTAGTATTCCTAAAACTCCTGAGCAGAATGGAGTGGTTGAGAGAAAGAACAGGACTCTCATTGAAGCTGCAAGGTCAATGTTGGCTGATTCAGGGCTGCCACTGACCTTTTGGGCTGAAGCTGTCAATACAGCTTGCTATGTACAGATAGAGCTTTAGTGAATAAGAGGTTGATGAAGACTCCTTATGAAGTTCTTCATCATTTGGCCCCTCTGATTTCATTCTTTAGAGCCTTTAGGTGTCCATGTTTCATTCTCAACACTAGCAACGCACTCCAGAAGTTTGCTAGTAAGGTGGATGCAGGGTATTTTGTTGGTTATTCATCAACTTGCAAGGCATACAGAGTCTTCAACTATAGGACAAAGGTGGTTGAAGAAACTCTGCATGTTAAGTTAATGAATCTCCAAAGGACAAGATTCCAAAAACCCGTGGAGTTGTTTGATTTGGACATACTGCAATATGCTCCTTATCAACCTCCAGCTGTTGAGCTGTCAACAGTTCTCCACCTGGTGGTATGATGATGATGTAGTCAGTACTCACCTCTTCAGGTTTAGTGACAACTGCCTGAGTCCACTAAACCTGATGCTCCTGTAGCCTCAGCAGCTCCATCCAACAAATGTTGATGAGATTTTGCTTGCTCTACTTCATTTGAGCTGCCATCTTCTACATGGTTTCAGGAATCTCCATCACCATCTGTTGCTGCTGATGGGTCTACAAACACTTGCACAGATATTATAGTCTACCAAGAGCTGAAGAATCACCCCACATCTCAATCATTGGTGATATCAATGCTGGAGTTCAACCAGGAATCAATTGTCCAACTTCTGCTTCTATGCTCTCTTCATCAGTCAGCAAGAGCCAAAGAACTATCATGTGCTTTAAGAGATAATGGATGGGTGGAAGCTATGCAGATTGAGCTTCTTCAGTTCAAGAAACAGCAAGTGTGGGAGCTTGTTCCATTACCCAAGATAAGTGTGCAATCGGCACCAAATGGGTATTTAGGAACAAAACAGATGAGAAGGGCCAAATAGTAAGAACAAGGCCAGGCTGGTTGTTCAGGGGTTTGCCAAGAGGAAGGCATCGATTATGATGAGACCTTTGCCCCTGTGGCCAGACTGGAAGCAATCAGACTGTTCTTAGCTTATGCTGCCTTTCACAGTCTTAAGGTCTATCAAATGGATGTCAAAAGTGCCTTCTTATATGGTAAAATAAAAGAAGAAGTTTATGTGTGTCAACCACCAGGCTTTGAGGACAATAAACATCCTGATTGGGTGTACAAGCTTGATAAGGCTCTTTATGGGCTGAAGCAAGCTCCTAGAGCCGGTATGAGACACTATCTACTTTTCTGCTACAGAATAAGTTCACTGGAGGCACCATTGACAAAACCTTATTCATCAAGACTGTGGGACAAATAAGCTGCTTGTTCAAATTTATGTAGATGACATCATCTTTGCATCCTCTGATCTAAAGTTGTGTGATGAATTTACAATGCTCATGAAGCAAAAGTTTGAAATGAGTGCTATGGGGGTACAGTTCTTTTTAGGTTTACAAATCAAACAAAGGGATGATGGAATGTTCATCCATCAGTCCAAATACACAAAGGAGTTGTTGAATAAGTTTGATTTACAAACTGTAAGCCCTGTACTACTCCCATGAGCAGCATCACACAACTAGATGTAGATCAGAAAGGTAAAGCGGTTGATGAAACCCTTTACAGATGTATGATTACGTCCTTGATGTACCTTACAGCTTCTAGACCAGACATAATGTTTGCAACATGTGCCTGTGCTAGATTTCAGGCTGCACCTAAAGAATCCCATTTGATTGCAGTCAAAAGGATCTTTAGATATCTGCAAGGTACCCAATCACTAGGTCTTGGTATTCAACTGGGCATTCTTGCAAATTAGTTGCTTTCTCTGATAGTGACTATGCAGGATGCAAAGTCACCAGAAAATCCACTTTGGTGGTTGCCAATCCTAGGCAATTGTTTAGTTTCTTGGCAGAGTAAGAAACAAACATCAATTGCTACATCCACTGCTGAAGCTGAGTACATTGCTGCTGCAAGTTGTACATCTCAGATACTTGGCTTCAGAACCAACTCTTGGATTATGGCATTACAGAGACTAAGACTCCATTATTAATGGATAGTGCTTCAGCTCTTTGCATTGTTAAAAATCCAGTCCAGCACTCTAGGACCAAACATATAGAGATCAGACATCATTTTATTCGGGATTGCTAGGAAAAAGGTCTGATTGATCCTAAGTTTGTGCCTAGTGCTGATGAGCTTGCAGACATATTTACTAAGCCTTTAGATAGTGCCACATTCCAGAATTTGGTACTAAGGCTTGGTATGCTGCAGCTAGAATAATTTGACAATACTGATGCTCTCACTTCACAAGTACTGATGAGCATTAGTATGCAAAGGTCAAATATAAGTACTGATGGGTAATTTAGTCTTCAGCACTTTCACACTACTGAAGACTAAAATGCTTCAAAGTACTGATGTACATTATTTGTTGAAAACAACTGATGTAGTGAGGTGGATTACAATACTGATGTATATATTTTCAAACAAATAAGTACTGAAGAACAAATTTTGTTCAAAGTACTGATGTGTGATCTTACACAAGTACTGAAGACAAAATTTGTTCACCAGCTCTGAAGAGTATTTCATCAGCACTTGTGCACATCTGATCACAAGAGCTGACGGCATAAATTTCACAAGAGCTGAAGGGTCAATGAAACATCTGAAAGTCAGCCAAAGAGCTGATGAGTAAATGTGGAGGTCAGCATGAAACAACTGATTTGACGGAAACAGGTGATGAGTAATTTTACTCTTCAGCTGATGCCAACAGCTGTTGTTTCATACCCAAACAACTGAAGGACAAAACCTGTCTTCAGTAGTTTCACAACTATTGATGACTAACACCAAGTCCTCAGTTGTTTACAACAACTGAAGCAATACCATGTCTTCAGTAGTTCACAACTACTGATGTCAGTAGTTCACAACTACTGAAGGCTAACACCAAGTCTTCAGTTGTTACAACGTCTGAAGATGAAAACTAGGTCTTCAGTAGTTTATAATACTGAAGATGACAACAAGTCTTCAGCCGTTTACAACATCTGAAGGACAAAACCAAGGTTTCAGTAGTTTCAACTACTAAAGACTAACACCAAGTCCTCAGATGTTACAACCACTGACGGTTAAAACCACGTCATCAGTCGTTTCAACAACTGATGACTAACACCAAAACCTTCAGTAGTTTTCTTTCAGCCTTTGCCATACCCTATAAATACCCAACCTTCAGAGCTTTTCATTCTCACTGACCTAACTTTTCAAAACCTCTGAACTTCCAATACACCATTATGGCGCCCATGCAATCAAACCTCGACACAACTGTGTCGCATACCTTACGAAATCGCCTTTCTGGTCTAAGTTTCATAATGTCGTCGACCTAATGAACGACTCACCATACCAAACGGCATTTCTTCTAAACCCCACCATCTACACCGACTCCCTATCGGAGTTCTGGACGAACATCACCGTCCAAACCGGAGAGAACGATGGCGAGGTCTCTCTCCGGTCCTCCGTAAACAACACCCCGTGGTTATCACTCCAGCTACTATTCGACAAACCCTAAAGCTGGAGGATGCCACCTTCCCTACCAATACCCCAAAGGCGCCCTCGATCTATCTTTCACAGCCAACGACTATCATGGTGACCTCTCTGCCTCCACCTTGTTGAAGAAACACTTCCCAGATCCCAACGACTCATCTTCCACATGGTGAATGTGTGTCTGGCCCCAAAACATCTTCATGGGACCAGATGTCAACAAGGTGGCAACAGGTATTATATTCTATCTTTGAGAAACAACCACTTAATTTTAAGATATCATATTTTTAGAACTCAAAGATAAGGCCACAAAACCCATTTCTAACCTATGGATCTTGTATCCTCGGTTCATAATGGCCATCATCGAGAGCCAGCTTAGTGCTGAGGGACTTGTGGCACTGGGGTCCTTGCCATGGCTGTTCTACCTGAGGTATACTCCAGGCACAACACCGACCAATCACTCAAACAGGCTGTCAAGCTGCGAAAACCCACGCAGCTGGAACCCACAGCCTCCACCTCCAAATCCAAAGTCCCCACCAAGCCAAAAACCAAAAAGAAGCCAACAAAGGCTACTCAGGGAAATGAGTCCCCTGAGGATGCCCCTGTAACACAAAGGCAGGAAGTGGCTGCTGGTCAGATTCTCCCAGCAGTCACCACGACTCCACCCACCACAACCGCACAGGCCTCCTCTCAATAGGAGCCTGATGCAACCACTTCGGGGCTGCCACACATCTGGGGTCTTTCTCACTTGAGGAGACTGCCATTGAATGCACACTCCTCCCCATGTGCACACTGCTTCAAGCCCATCTCCCACTGAAACCACCCCACAAAGCCCTACAAATAATCGCCAAAGTGTTGACTCCTGAACACTCCACCTCTCCCAGAAAACCAATCACAACTGGGGAAACTCCAACCGAAGAGAGGGTGGACACAAATGTTGGTAAGAGCCCCAACACAGAGAATCACATGTCCAATCTCCCAGTGTGGCTAGGGAGATAGGATATTCTGGTGAGGCTGCCACTTCCTCTGCATCAACATCTGAGCAGGGAGAAGCTGGTAACATCAATAAGACCTCACCAGAGGCAACTGCCGATGATGGATCCAATCCGGAGGCTGGAAGTCCCCAGTACCAAGACCAAGGGGCACATGCAATATCTGAGCCACACTCAGTGCATGTACATCCTGACCCTGTCAGGAGGTCAGGTGATTCAGTGCAAACTGATGATGACCTGTGCTTCTTCTATCATGTAGTTGCACAAAACACTATCTTAGAGGATGAGGTAAGCAGACTCAAAGAGCTGCTTGCCAAATGTCTCAGGATAGAAGTCCATCTGCCACCATTGACCCACAGATGGCACCTTCACCGAAGGTCTCATATACACTCAACCACTCCCACAAACTCAGCCACCTGCCCCTGCTTCTGGCACTAGTTCTCAGGAACAGAACCCTCCTGAGCAGCTAGATGCTATCTTCCAGAAATCCCTCCTCTCATCACACCTATAATCACAGAAATTGTGATGAAAACCATTGATGAGAGGCTTCCTCACACATATACAACCCATGGTGGAGGTTGCTGTTGCTAAGTGCTTGCTGATAGTCAAACCCCAACCAATGCACCCAAAAAGGGGGAGACATCAGTGCAAGCTAAGAGGAAGAGGGTAGAGGAAGAGAAAGAAGTAGGGAGAGAGGGGAAAATGAGAGGGAGAGGTCTAAGGAGACTGGTAGGGAAATGAGAAGGAGAAGGTGAGGGAGGAGAGAGCTGAAATAGAAGTGGCTGAAATCCAAAAGGATTTCAGTGTTACTTATCAAGAAGAGGGGAGAGAGGAGGGGAGAAGGTAGAGAAGGGGGATGCTGATCTAGCAGCCCTTGTCAAGGAGGCTGATGCTGGCATAGCTGATCAATGGACTCTGTCATTGATCAGCTGTTCAGGCAAGGCTTTGACAAGGACACTGCCATGCTAGATCAGGAGATTAGGAATATGGAGAGAAAAGAGATAGAATACCGATGGACTACTTATAGCCAAGAGGAAAGAAAGAGACTTGAGGCTATGAGTAGGTTCATTTCGAAGTATCTGGGGAGGCCAGTCCTTGATGTCAAGGCATGGACCAGGGACAGAATCTTGGCTATAGCGCCAAGATCTGTTCGGCTGGTGATTCCACAAAAGGGCTGGTCGCTGAAGCCCTTTCTGAAGCCGGTGCTGGGAACAGGACCCTACTAGTAAAACAAACCAAACCTACCCTCATCTCTAAGTTACTAGCAAGGCCTGCCAACATTCCCACACCAACAACCCAAACACAACCCACAAACCAACCCCTTCACCATCAAAACCCACAGCCAATGATCCACCCTTGCAGAAGAAGAGAAGGGTGTTGAGGCTGCAAGAAGAAGAAGAAGAGGAGGATGAGGAGGATAGACTGCCTCTTTCTGCAGTCATCCCTCTACCCCAAGCCAAATCTAAAACCATCACTCCCACCTCACAGATGGATACTGTGAGGGTTAAGATAGAAGAAGAGGAGTAGCAGAGATTACATGATGAAGAGATGCTGAAAAGCATTGATCAAGCTTATGCTGCTTCTACTTCTATAATGAATATGAAGAAGGAAGCTCTGAGACTCTTCACTCTCAACAAACTTCCAATATGATAAAGAGAGAGTGAGGACTTGGCCTGATCCTAGGGTGGCTCACAGGATCACTAAGAAAGACATTCCTGTGAGATACAAGAGCCAGATGAAGAGATCGTAGATGAAGTGATCACAGTGGCTCTTGTAATAACACCCTGGAAATTGTGGAAGAGTTCGAGAAGCCTATAGAGCTAACCAATCACCCCACACGATGTTGGAGAATAGGGTGATTAGGAAGGTTAGTCTATAAGAGGCTTGAGAACTTCCACAAAGATGAGCTCAACTTGTTGCTAGAAGGCAGACACCCAGATGAATTCGCCTATAGACAAGTTACAACAGTTGAGCTCATGAATGGCAAACAAGCCAAGTTTGTCTCAGAGCTGTACGGCGTGAAGGACTATTCGAAGGTGCGGCTGAAGACCTAACCAAAGAAGAACAAATGACATTTCTTCAAGCCTACACCAGAGAATCCTACCGGCTCGTACGTGGGAGGTAAGTCTCATGGATGGGACAACAGCCCTGTGTCCAATTCCCAAGACAGGGCTCCCATCCATACTTAGCCAAACAAATATTAGAGACTTCCTCCCAGGCCAGTGCTTATCAGGGTCAACTTCTGATCTGATCCAGAAGGAAATAGACCAACATTTATGCCAACAATAAGTGGGACAATAAATAACTTAAAGGTTTTGGCTGCATTGGTTCAGGGGGAGTTTGTTGGACCAAAAGAACCAATGAGCCAAGATCAGGAAAACCTCTAAGTCCCACATGACATCACAACAACTGCTGAAGACCTTCATCAGCAGTTTGACAAAGTCTGAAGAATCAACAGCTGAAGATCAAAGATCTGAAGTACAACAGCTGAAGATCCCAAAGTACTGAAGATAGTACTGAAGTCTGAAGTACTGATGAATACAAGTACTAAAGACTTCAAGTACTGAAGACAAGTGCTGAAGATCAACAACTGAAGAACTAAGAACTGAAGATCAAAACTGATGTACAAAGTCTAAAGACAATGACTGAAGACATCAGCTGATGACAACTACTAAAGTCATCAGCTGATGAATCATCTGAAGACCAAAGTCTGAAGACCAAAGTGCTGAAGCTTCAGAGTTTGTCACAACAGCTGAAGAAGTCTTCTTCAGTTGTTGTGTGATGGTTTTTCTTTCAGTAGTTTTATGTTTTCCTTTCAGTAGTTTGTACAACAGCTGAAGAGTTTGTTCTTCAGCTGTTATAGTTCAGTAGTTGTAAACGACTGAAGAGGTTGTTCTTCAGTCGTTGTAGGTTTTCAGCAGTTTCCTTTTTCAGTACTTGTAATAGGTAGAACACATTTTGTAAGAAGATGTCAGCTGTTGACATCTTCAGTAGTTTAACGTTCCATCAGTAGTTTGTTAATAATGGTTGATGTGACTGACAAGTCATGTCAGTCACATCAGCATTTGTCCTTTTTCTTCTATAAAAGGACGATGTGCCAATTGTATTCGGCGCCGAAACGTGTGGAGTTATAGAAACATCTTTTGCAGACTTTTCTCTCTCTCTCTGTTTGTAATTTTACATGCAAAATCTTCTGTGTTCTTGCTGTAATCGCTAATTACTGTGCTAATCCCCTGCGAATACAATCTATTGATCAAACTAGAGGCTGAGATTCTGTCACAACCACATGCAAAACCCTAACTTTCCTAAAAGGAAATTTTAGGGCAAAACCGTAACAAATCAAAACAAGTTGAACTTTTAACCTTATAACACACCTAGTTTACACCGATATGATTTTAGACCACATATCTTATTATTTGAAACTTGATGCTAGGGTGCTAGGATTGAATTATTTACTGTACTCGAAGATCCGTCACTTAAAACCTAATACGAGTTCTAGTGTCCCCTTTTTACTACTGCTTGGGATGAAACAGCTTGTTTGAACTGAAATTATTATTATGTATTGTTTGATGCTTATAATTTGTGGATAATATTTGAACCTACTCTTAACTGTATCACATTCATTAATTCTTGTGTGAGCCGCTTGTCTTATATGGTAGATCTACTTGGGGAATCCCCCACACACAGTTTCTTCTGAATAGGAAGGGTACCCCACTAGGATCCTGAGGGATAGTTTGTGTCATGTAATAGGTTTTATAAGATACTAAGGTGACCCATCCAGCAGGTATGGTACACTGTTTGTGGCTCAGTGTCCTTTAGGGTTAACCGTTTAAACCAACTTTAGAAGAGGTTAACCGGGACTGAGTGCAGGGTTGATTGTGACCCCACAACTACGATACTTTAATTTTAAACTAATTTATGGACTTTGAGGAGTCTTTTGTTTTTAAACTTTAAACACTTGAATTCACCAACTTTTTAGTTGACAAAAAATCTTTTGAGCATGTTTCTGAAATCTAGCCCAATTAGAAAACTTAATGTATTATAGGACCCAATAAAGGTCCAGATTGATTTGGGCTTACCAAAGAAATCTTGCAAAACAAAACTAGCCTTTTGGGCCCAATAAGCCCAATAGGGGCCCGAACTTATAACAAGGCCCATTTAAGGCCCAATTACACGTTTAGGAACTAATTAAACAAGAAACCATGAAACAATGAATTATTAGATGATTTTAAATAACTATGGAAAGATCCAAACTAAAAACAGATTCAGAACCCATACCGGGTAAAATCCGGCAATTTACCGCGTACTACGTCTAAATTCCATCAGGAATTCTTATAAAGGCTTGTCATCCAATCTAAATCATTGTTAATCTCAAACAATACCATAAATAAGGATATCTAAAAGATTTTTCATCAATCATGCATAAACAACAGAATCCGTATTGAAACGCGAATACCGGTTTTCACCGGTATTTACTGATATCTGATACGTCAACCAAACCTCGTAACTCCGTAAACAATTATCTAACCATTTTTATTATCATAACATAGTAGATTTGGTGAGTGATACGTTGTCTGGAATAAATGCGTTCCGAAACGCGACCGTGACGCGAACCGGGTTACGATCAGGTAAAACCCGAGAATTCGTCAGATATGGTTTTAACGTGACCAACATGGGAAGATAACGCTAAAATATCATTCTAATGCCTAATTGCATGCATTTAGATATCAAAATAATAATAAAGCGCTCATTCGAGGAAAAAGTGTAAAACCGCTGAACGTGTTAAATACGAGATAATTTACAAACTCGTTTAATTATTCGGCATGTTTTAAAAACGAAAAAATCAATAATATCGGAATATTTATAATGTTTTGCATAATTGTATCTAACGCGAAATAAAATTCATAACAATACGAGATAACTGCTTCGAACGTGATACGAACTGACCCGTTAACTAAGCCATTTCTTATATAAGCACTTTTTTCTCTAACTTAGGGTTTAGAAAAACAAAAGTCAGAGAGGAGAGAAAGAGGCGACCGCGGCTCCCCCTTCTTCCCCCCTTTCTTCGAATCCGGCCAACTCACCGGCCACCGGCGACCCATTCCGGTGAGTGCCGGCGGTGACCCTTTTCCCCCTTTGATTCTCTTCTCTGCGGTCACGATGGTAGCTCCAATTTCTCCTAAAACACGGCTAAGAATCAAAGGTCGATTTTGGGATTCTGGGCTATCGGTCGCGAGGGTGGTGATGGTAAGCCGATGGTGGTGAAGGTAAGCCGACGGTGGTGAAGGTAAGCCGACGGTGGTGATGGTACCAACGAGGGTGATGGTCGACTAATATGACCACGAGGGTCGTTCGAGACCCGATGATGGTGGTCACGCTGGTTTGTTGTGATTGCTGTGGCTGTGGTCTTGGTGTGGTGGTCGCGACACCCGGCTGCGCCAATGGTGGGTTGGTGGCTGTCGTGTGTTGGTGGTCGATGTTGGTGAAGGGGATAGCAGCAGGGTTTTCGGTTATGGCTGTCGGGGAAGGTAAGTGATCGTGAAGGGATCCAGACCGTGAATGTTATTGTGGTGATGGTTGTTGGCTATAACCACGACTGTGGAAGTCGGGTGTCGATGGTGGTCGCGTTCATGATGGTTGTGGCTGTGGTCAGCGTTGGTGGTGGATGTCGGTGTGGATGGTGGCCATGGTAGTGCACGGCCACTGCGGTGATGATATTGGTGACTATCATGGTATAGTTTTAGGCTATGGTTGAGGTGGTTGCTGTTATTCGTTGTGATTTGGGGCTGTTGATGGTGGATGTTGCTGTTTGAGGTAAAATTAGAGTTGTTTGATGTTGTACTTGTGGTTGCATGTTGGGTTCTAGATGAGATCCTTAGGATGTGGTTACGTTGGGTTAATTTCGGCTAGGATTCCAGCCAACCAAGAGGCTGCCGGTGTCGGTTAGTGGCGATCCATGGTGGAGAGTGGCTGCATGTGGTGAATGGTAAGGGTAAGAGATGCAACCGAGGTGTTTGGTAACGTATATTGCGGTTTAGTTGCGCTTGGTTATGAGATATCTATGATGTAGTGTGTATGTAATCTTGGTGTGTATTGATTAGGTTAAACCTCGGGCAAAGCTGGTCAAAGCTGGTCAAACATGGTCAACGAGCAGTCAACGAGACGTAAACGAGTGGGTTAGAGTTTATAACCGAGTGGAAGGTAAAAATCGCACGCGCAACGCATTTGAGATTTAATTATAATCTGCATACGTGTTATTGAGCTCTAATTAACTAAAGCCATAAATTATAAAATACGTGAATTATAAACGAAAATAAACGTCACGTGTTATAATTATCAGATTTAAATAGATGGTTTGGACTCAAGATTTAATTAGCAACGATACTTTGTTACAAATCAACCTAGATAACATGTGTGAAATATTACATGTTGGAAATGGTTATAACCTGTCATAGATGATACAAATAAGCTTATCTCGTGTCACATTGGATCATTAGAAGGCTTAGAGACGTAATTCGTGCAAATATAATGATACACTTATAAATGTATATAAATATAATGAACATTTAGGTTAACCGGCGTCTACATGTCTTATTTAAAGTAAAAGACCTAAAATGCGATAATGATCCACTATCTTGTCGTTGTTAGTAATTGGTCATCTCATTTTTATTGAAATAAATATTATTGGTGTCACCCTCTTCTTTTGAGAAATATAGTCAACTACTGTCGATAATTGAATTACTTAGCGTCAAATCAAGTTAACTAATACAATGTGAACATGAACATTATGAACATCGCTTGAAACATTATATATAACTTACATCGTCAATGTAAGTTATTTATAAGATTTGGAATCCATGATATAAATTGATTTCTCTACATACTTCATGCTAAGACTCAATTCTTGATTAAATGCATTAATTAACCTAATGTACACGAGTTAATTCATAACAATTAACAAATACACAAGAAGCTAAGATACATTAAGGATACTAATCACCAACTTAAATTTAACTAAAGAGCTCAACCGCACACATGTAATAACATCATGCTAATTTAAACGTGAATCTTATATGTTCTAGTTAGGATTGCTTCGTTGATGGTCATCACTTTTCTTTATCGAGCTCTGAATTTATATAAGGACACCAGGTGAGTTCTCGTGTCCCCCTTTTTACTTTTGTTTTGGGGATGAAGCATGCTCCTTTAAACTGAAATTCTTATGTCTGATACTGTTTACTGTTTTGCATGATCTTTTGTTCTATGAACTATGATCGTGCTTACTTGATGCTAGTATGTGGGACTTTTTGAATACCTGCTGAGACTTTTGTCACGATCATTAATTCTTTTGTGAACCGCTTGTTCTTACGTGAATAGATCTATTTAGGGAATCCCCCACGCACAGTGGCTCCCACTACAGGGAGGTACCCCACTGAGATCCTGAGGGTCGTTTGTGGCATGTAACAGGTTTTGAATAAGATACTATGGTGAACCATCCTAGCAGGAATGGTTTACTGTTCTGAGGCTTGGTTCTTTCCTACGGGAATATCCGGTTAAACACAAGTTTAGAAGAGGCCAACCGGGGACCAAGTGCAGGGTTGATTATGACCCCACAACCGCTATAATAGATACAAAAACTTTAACTTGTGGACTCTAAGAGCCCCTTTTGTTTTTTGAAACTTTAACCACTTGAACTCACCAACTTTCTGTTGACACAATTTTCTTTTAAGCATGTCTTCAGTACAGCTAGGGAGAATAGTTGAGCTATAGAAGTTATCCAAATCTGAAGCAAGATACGAGGGTAGAGGTTAAAGACAAAGGTTGAGCCTAAAAGCCTTAGTTACTGAATCTTCAAGAAATATTTCCCGAGAGATTGATCACGACACCTATAGATTGTAGGTTGAAGCACCTTTTGAATTGGAAGCAAAGCCAATATTTTAATGTAAACATCATGTGACACTTTGTAATAAACCATTTAGTTTCCGCTGCATTTTGGTTGTTGTTTACTAATCGTGACGTCCCGCCTCTCTAGGCCCGGGGTGTGACAGATTGGTATCAGAGCCAAAGGTTGTAGCGAAGTAGGTCTGCTTCGCGAGACCTAAACTACAACCATATGAACCTCATAGGACCACCTTAGTGAGATGACTTTTTCAAGCTTTGTTGAACCAAGTTGTAGAAATGTGGGTTTGCTTTGCAATACCTAAGGTGTAACCATAAATAGGACCAGCTTAGTAGGTTGTTTCCACGATATAGTGATCCAAAGTTCGTAGCAAGAATAGGTTTCCCTAAGAACACACTTCTTTAACCTGGATACCTTAAGGATTTCATATATCCTATTAAGAATTCTCTACCCTATAAGAAACCTTGATACATTAGGGTATTACCTATGATAGGTGCATCCGAGTAAACCATGAAGGTATGGAACCTCTTGGAGTTGACTCTTAGGATTACTAAATGTCAAGTACTAAGAACGTTAGAAACCAAAGATATGCATATAAATTAGGACTTAAATCTTGGAGAGATACTTATCTGATTGCACAGTTGACTTTTGTCACTATATGAAACAACTGCTGTTAGCTATACACTTGATACGACTTGCGTCATTACCTGAGCAACTGTTATACTGATACTTGTTTGAAATGATGATACTTGCTATTATGCCTCATTTTTAAGATGATACATGTTGGAATTTAGTGATAAGATATTAACCATGATGCCTTTTTGTTTGTTCTGCTCCTTAGGATAGCATGTACCTGAATGCTCATTTATTGCTTGATTTGCTGAAACTTACTTTGAGACAATTTTTGGGTTAACTTGAATGATTAGCATAGTTGGAATCTAAGTGTGCTTAATTGCAGATGATGACTAAATGAAAATCATTAACTCCAGGACCTAAATACACAAACTTGGAACTTATGATGGGAATGACTAGAATGATAGTGTAAGGTAAATTGACGATTACGGGTGCACACGTAATGGTGAATTTACAGGTACCCTTGAATTCTGGTGGGCCCTGTCAGGTAAACTAATATCAACGTAAAACACTTAAAGAACCAATAAATACAAGAATAAACACAAATATTTGGAATATATTCAATAATTTCAGGTACAAAACTTTCATGCTGGGCGAGAACCATTTGACACTTGAAGAGCTGCCAAGGACGATGTTGCAGTAACTATTCCTTTCTCTTCTTCTCTTTTATTTTATTCTACTCTCCTACTGGAATTATAATAATAAGACCATCAGACTCTGAAGATCATTAAATGATGTTCTCAAACTTAACTGTTCTCGTGCTGAGTATGGCACTTCACCTCGTTATGCATGTGCTTTAGCCATACTATTTTTAGCGATGCCTGAAATTTCCTTCCTACCCAACATTGAATTCGTCAAAACTTCCTCAACATAGTGGAAGACTCTCTAACAAGGCTTGTGCATCGGAGAACATACCAGAGTAATAAATTTCCGAGACACGCCTCTTGTGGTCAATGACATAGAAAACTTATCACTTCTTTCTTTCTTAGTAGTTCACATTTCATAGGATCTTCCGGATTCTAGAATTCCTCTAATCATTTTCTCAAATCCTTTGAGGAATATGACTTCTCTCTACCTATTCATTGTAATGGAACCACCTAACTCAAAGGAACATTCTTAATATCAGCTCCGATTGTGATTGATAATCACCTTTCTTAATACTACGCTCGTGAAATCTTCCATCATCTTAAACCGTTAGTCATCTAATGACAATCTTCACACGAAACTTAGGTTGAACTATTTTGACCCTGCTTTTAACTGACCATGCTGTTGATAAAGTTCTGAGCGCCAGAATATATAGGAAATGAAACCTCCTTCTAAGATTCAGATTCTCCGAAGATAAATGCTCAAGTGCCAGGAATATTTACCGAGAAAAACTAACCTTCGAGATTTCAAAACAAAAATATGAATGTACAACTTTAGTGGATCCCTGATTTTTCCCCTCACCCTCTGTTGTCGATTTATTCTCTTAACGAGTAGTGCTACTTACCTTAATCCCTCTAGCATAACCCTCATCTTTGGAAATATGTGATCGCCGATGCGGAAAACTTTAAAACCTTGTAAGATATCTCTACTTAGAGACCTCTACTACCTGAGTGATAAGTTCGTGATTCGAGCGCGAAGATCTGAAGTAGAATACGATCTCGAACTATACGATAAGTTATTAGAGTGGTAGTTAACCTTCATGTACTAGCGAGCACCTTGATAAGTCCTAAACTTGTTCGAATTGATGCGGTCGATAATAATGAAGAATTCATGGGAAGAACTCATGGTCAAACTTAAACAATGGTGTTGCTCCAAAAGATGTACTAAGAAGCATAGAAGATCAGCTACAAGAAATCTCATGTGTTAAATCACTTGAGATCCAACTACAACGAAGTGATAGACATGCAGCAGATTGTAGACAAAGAAAGTCTGCATAATCATCCTTGATCGTAAGCGTTGGTACTATTTCCCTCTAAATTTTCAAACCTCTCCTAAAGTGATTCTCTAATACCTTACCCTAGAACGCTCCGTACCCTCGGGAATTCGAGCAAAAGTCTTACTCTCATATCTCGTGGAACAATCGATAAGCTTATAAGAAATTAGAATCTAAACAGAGTTACTTGCTTCACGAATAGACCCTCTATAAGGCACAGTTGCCTCGAAGAATATGGACCGAGGAAGAGGTCATCTAGAAGGTTGACCTTAATTGGGAAGCACTATAAGGAATTAGTGGAAACGTTTGCAGCAATTCTGTAGCTTAAGACAACAGTTGATGTTGCTCTTAAGGAAGTATTGAATTAGATACTTATATTAAGGAGCTGGTGGAAGGAAAGCAGATTCGATAGCTGTTAGATAAATAGTTCATAAGACCTAGTATGTCGTTTTAAGGAAACTTAATGCTCTTTGCGGAAGGAAAATAGAATGCTCCAGTTATGGATGGACTATTAAGAGTTAAATAAAGTCACCAAGGATAAGTGATATCGTCTTCCTAGAGATGATAACCTACTTAATCAATTTCAAGATGCTACCTACATCTTAACTGTTATCAGTCGTGTTTATAAGGAAAACGACATTACACAAATAATTGTTGAAACCAGATATGGCAAGTACGAAGGTTGTGGTCAAGCCCGTGTGGGAGGACCTACATATATCATGTAATCAGAAGTCTCATGGATAGGATCTGTAGGACATAATTAGACATGTCTGTCATTTTGCCACTACTACTAAGCATGAAATTCGAGACAAATCGCTATAGTTGAAGCTATAAAATTTCAGGAAGAAGTAAAAACCACATTAAGATGCGTCAATGCTTAGGGTTAGGAGAAAGTTGTAAAAGGATTAACAAAAACTTGATTCGTGTAACTATACGACTGGCATCCTTATCCTTGGAGAAAATCGGAATTCGTTTGGGCGCGTATAAGAAAGTTACAGATGTGTGTTGATACAACAGTACAAGATAATTTTCTAGTCGCCCGATTGAAGCTGAGAAGATATATGGAGAGCTACATTAAGCATGAACTGGAAACTTCCGTAAAATAAAAGGATGCACCTGGACACATTATCGATGCGACACTACCCACTACACATCAGAATACTAGACCAAGCACAATAGTGTGATCGATAATCGGTAATGTCAACCGCGTTGGCAAGTGCGAATAGGAGGCCATCATCCGCATTGTCCTAAGACATCCGTATTACCAAATGCGAGAGAACAAGTATTGACCGCATTTGTATCTGCTTACCCTCGTCGACGAATGCAGATAGCCTATAGTTAGGCTTTCCTTCTATTACCTACACTGTATCGTTTCTTGAACTTATGATTCTACCAGCGTCAGTTCACGTGAATATGTATATATAGCACATCCCATTTCGGGAAACTCTTGTCATGCGTCAGATAAGATGAACGGATCTACTTGAAGACTGAGGTTCTGATATACAGAATCGTTCCAGAAAAGGATGCATACTAGAAGAAGCACGTAATGGAAGAAAGGACTTAACCCTCTTAAGATGAAATCATAGAAGGAAGAGATTGAAGAAATTTTTTGGAAGGAAGTTAAGAATAAAAAAATAGGCTTTGAAAGCTGAAGACCTTTGTGCATGACCTAACCTCTTCATTTTTTTTACCATCGTAAAACTTCTTAGTTTTAGCTTTGTAGGAATGATCGTGCGATTCCTAGATATTAATATGTACTCATTAGGAAACTCAAATCTTTCTTGACTTGAAACTTTTAGTCCATTGTGACTGGATTATCCTGACCAATTAAAGGCATGCACGCTAATATCCTCTTCTTTTCAATCATTCTTAAGATTCTCAGTGAGGACGGTAACATCATCGGGATTTTGGGAATCGTCTTCCTACTAGATCTATTTTGTAGGTCGGCGTATCGAACCACAGTGGAGAGTCTCTTCTTGTTAATTCTGTACGATTGTTGAATGATCTGATGGTGAAGCCAAAATCTATTCATGATTTGACTTACTGATTCTATCAAGCATGATTCTAACATTCGGATAGTTACTCCAACCCAAATCAAACCTGATTATTTGACACCTAATCATCAATATTTGTCATGGGATGCTCAGCTAAACAACTCTAAAGCTTCAAGATTCATACTATGAGTGTATCACACTCGGAAACAAATATTAACGATACTAAAATTTCGAGGGCGAAATTTCTAAAAGGAGGGGAGAATGTAACACCTTTAAAATCTAGCCCAATTAGAAAACTTAATGTATTATAGGACCCAATAAAGGTCCGGATTGATTTGGGCTTACCAAAGAAATCTTGCAAAACGAAACTAGCCTTTTGGGCCCAATAAGCCCAATAAGGGCCCGAACTTATAACAAGGCCCATTTAAGGCCCAAATACACGTTTAGGAACTAATTAAACAAGAAACCATGAAACAATGAATTATTAGATGATTTGAAATAACTATGGAAAGATCCAAACTAAAACAGATTCAGAACCCATACCGGGTAAAATCCGGCAATTTACCGCGTACTACGTCTAAATTCCATCAGGAATTCTTATAAAGGCTTGTCATCCAATCTAAATCATTGTTAATCCCAACTAATACCGTAAATAAGGATCTCTAAAAGATTTTTCATCAATCATGCATAAACAACAGAATTCCGTATTGAAACGCGAATACCGGTTTTCACCGGCATTTACTGATATCGGATACGTCAATCGAACCTCGTAACTCCGTAAACAATTATCGAACCATTTTTTATTATCATAACATAGTAGATTTGGTGAGTGATACGTTGTCTGGAATAAATGCGTTCCGAAACGCGACCGTGACGCGAACCGGGTTACGATCAGGTAAAACCTGAGAATTCGTCAGATAAGGTTTTAACGTGACCAACATGGGAAGATAACGCTCAAAATATCATTCTAATGCCTAATTGCATGCATTTAGATATCAAAATAATAATAAAAGCACTCATTCGAGGAAAACGCGTAAAACCACTGAACGTGTTAAATACGCGGTAATTTACAAACTCGTTTAATTATTCGGCATGTTTTAAAAATGATAAAATCAATAATATCGGAATATTTATAATGTTTTGCATAATTGTATCTAACGGAAATAAAATTCATAACAATACGAGATAACTGCTCCGAACGTGATACGAACTGACCCGTTAACTAAGCCATTTCTTAACCCCACTATATAAGCACTTTTTTCTCTAACTTAGGGTTTAGAAAAACAAAAATTCATAGAGGAGAGAAAGAGGCGACCGTGGCTCCCCCTTCTTCCCCCTTTCTTCGAATCCAGCCAACTCACCGGCCACCGGCGACCCATTCCGGCGAGTGCCGGCGAGTGACCCTTTTCCCCCTTCGATTCTCTTCTCTACAGTCACGATGGCAGCTCCAATTTCTCCTAAAACATGGCTAAGAATCAAAGGTCGATTTTGGGATTCTGGGCTATCGGTCGCGATGGTGGTGATGGTAAGCCGATGGTGGTGAAGGTAAGCCGACGGTGGTGATGGTAAGCCAACGGTGGTGATGGTCGACTAATATGACCACGAGGGTCGTTCGAGACCCGATGATGGTGGTCACGCTGGTTGTTGTTGATTGCTGTGGCTGCGGTCTTGGTGTGGTGGTCGCGACACCCGGCTGCGCCAATGGTGGGGTTGGTGGCTCTCGTGTGTTGGTGGTCGATGTTGGTGAAGGGGATAGCAGCAAGGGTTTCGGTTGTGGCTGTCGGGGAAGGTAAGTGATGGTGAATGGATCCAGACCGTGAATGTTATTGTGGTGATGGTTGTTGGCTATAACCACGACTGTGGAAGTCGGGTATCGATGGTGGTCGCGTTGATGATGGTTGTGGCTGTGGTCAGCGTTGGTGGTGGCTGTCGGGTGTGGATGGTGGCCAATGGTAGTGCAGGGCCACTGCGGTGATGATATTGGTGACTATCATGGTATAGTTTTAGGCTATGGTTGAGGTGGTTGTTGTCATTCGTTGTGATTTGGGGCTGTTGATGGTGGATGCTGCTGTTTGAGGTAAAATTAGAGTAGTTTGATGTTGTACTTGTTGTTGCATGTTGGGTTCTAGATGAGATCCTTAGGATGTGGTTAAGTTGGGTTAATTTCGGCTAGGATTCCGGCCAACCAAGAGGCTGCCGGTGTCAGTTAGTGGCGATCCATGGTGGAGAGTGGCTGCATGTGGTGAATGGTAAGGGTAAGAGACGCAACCAAGGTGTTTGGTAACGTATATTGCGGTTTAGTTGCGCTTGGTTATGAGATATCTATGATGTAGTGTTGTATGTAATCTTGGTGTGTATTGATTAGGTTAAACCTCGGGCAAAGCTGGTCAAAGCTGGTCAAACATGGTCAACGAGCAGTCAACGAGACATAAACGAGTGGGTTAGAGTTTATAACCAAGTGGAAGGTAAAAATCACACGCGCAACGCATTTGAGATTTAATTATAATCTGCATACGTGTTATTGAGCTCTAATTAACTAAAGCCATAAATTATAAAATACGTGAATTATAAACGAAAATAAACGTCACGTGTTATAATTATCAGATTTAAATAGATGGTTTGGACTCGAGATTTAATTAGCAACGATACTTTGTTACAAATCAACCTAGATAACATGTGTGAAATATTACATGTTGGGAAATGGTTATAACCTGTCATAGATGATACAAATAAGCTTATCTCGTGTCACATTGAATCATTAGAAGGCTTAGAGACGTAATTCGTGCAAATATTATGATACACTTATAAATGTATATAAATATAATGACATTTAGGTTAACCAGCGTCTACACGTCTTATTTAAAGTAAAAGACCTAAAATGCGATAATGATCCACTATCTTGTCGTTGTTAGTAATTGGTCATCTCATTTTATTGAAATAAATATTATTGGTGTCACCCTTTTCTTTTGAGAAATATAGTCAACTACCGTCGATAATTGAATTACTTAGCGTCAAATCAAGTTAACTAATACAATGTGAACATGAACATTATGAACATCGCTTGAAACATTATATATAACCTACATCGTCAATGTAAGTTATTTATAACGATTTGGAATCCATGATATAAATTGATTTCTCTACATCCTTCATGCTAAGACTCAATTATTGATTAAATGCATTAATTAACCTAATGTACACGAGTTAATTCATAACAATTAACAAATACACAAGAAGCTAAGATACATTAAGGATACTAATCACCAACTTAAATTTAACTAAAGAGCTCAACCGCACGCATGTAATAACATCATGCTAATTCTAAACGTGAATCTTATATGTTCTAGTTAGGATTGCTTCGTTGATGGTCATCACTTTTTTTTATCGAGCTCTGAATTTATATAAGGACACCAGGTGAGTTCTCGTGTCCCCTTTTTACTTTTGTTTTGGGGATGAAGCATGCTCCTTTAAACTGAAATTCTTATGTCTGATACTGTTTACTGTTTTGCATGATCTTTTGTTCTATGAACTATGATTGTGCTTACTTGATGCTAGTATGTGGGACTTTTTGAATACCTGCTGAGACTTTTGTCACAATCATTAATTCTTTTGTGAACCGCTTGTTCTTACGTGAATAGATTTATTTGGGGAATCCCCCACGCACAGTGGCTCCCGCTATAGGGAGGTACCCCACTGAGATCCTGAGGGGTCGTTTGTGGCATGTAACAGGTTTTGAATAAGATACTATGGTGAACCATCCTAGTAGGAATGGTTCACCGTTCTGAGGCTTGGTTCTTTCCTACGGGAATATCCGGTTAAACACAAGTTTAGAAGAGGCCAACCGGGGACCAAGTGCAGGGTTGATTGTGACCCCACAACCGCTATAATAGATACAAAAACTTTAACTTGTGGACTCTAAGAGCCCCTTTTGTTTTCTGAAACTTTAACCACTTGAACTCACCAACTTTATGTTGACATAATTTTCTTTTGAGCATGTCTTCAGGTACAGCTAGGGAGAATAGTTGAGCTATAGAAGTTACCCAAATCCGAAGCAAGATACGAGGGGAGAGGTTAAAGACAAAGGTTAAGCCTAAAAGCCTTAGTTACTGAAGCTTTAAGAAATATTTCCCGAGAGATTGATCACGACACCTATAGATTGTAGTTTGAAGCACCTTTTGAATTGGAAGCAAAGCCAATATTTTAATGTAAACATCATGTTACACTTTGTAATAAACCATTTAGTTTCAGCTGCATTTTGGTTGTTGTTTACTAATCGTGACGTCCCGCCCCTCTGGGCCCGGGGTGTGACAGATAATCCCTAATGGATCTGGCTTGATTGGAGAAATGGACTCGGATGACTAAGAAATTCAACTACCCTTGGCATTACTTGACTGTGAAACATTTGAACAATTTGGGTTATGATCGATAAAACACTAAATATTTATGTAATGAATTTGTAATTTGTATGACGTGCTAGACTGTTATAGCCTGGTTTAACTTTAAACATGTAATGCCATTTTATTTCTCTCCTTGTGTGCTCTTGTGATGGTTTGTTTCCACTACTATATATGTTGCTAGTCTGTGACGTCCCACCCTCCTTGGGCCCAGGGTGTGACAGCAATGATCATCTAAATTCAGGGTACAGTTAGGAATAATTTCACAAGCTTCTATTATTTTTCCATCAGCTAATTCTATAATGTACTTATTTTTTTTCAGTTTCTCAGAGGTTAAATTAAGTAATGGCTTAAACATATTTGAAACAAAACTGCAAGTTACTCTCGTATTGAATAATACTGTTGCGTACTAATCATTAATAAGAAATGTACCCGTCACTACTCTAGTTCATGTCGGGCTTCTTCAGCTTGCAACACAAATGCTCTACCATGTAGGTTATTTGGGTTAATTGGGGTTTTGCCTATTAGTTCTGGACACTTATTGCGAAAATGATCCTTATTTCCACATTGGTAGCAAACTGGTTTAGGGTTTGCGGGTCTCGTACACTCCCTTGATAGATGTCCTTTCTTCTTACAGTTATAGCAAATTACCATTCTGTAGTTACCATTATGGTATCCCCTGCAATCATTGCACCACGATTGACCTTCTGTCTGTGGTCTCCTTTCCTGGACTATTCCCATGAAGTTCCTCACTGGGTTCCTATTTACCTTCTTATGCTGATTTCCTCTAAATTTCCCTCCAGAGTTGCTGTTGCTCTACTTTCTTTTATCTCCAATCCTTGAATCAGTCAATAACCCATTCCTTATCATTTCATCAGTCAAGTTTCCTGATAACATCATTGCTTCCTGAAAAGCCTAGCGTTGCTGACTTAACCATTCCTCTTACCCGTGGTACTAAACCCCAGATATATCTTTATATTCTTTTAGCCTCTGACGTCACTAGATGTGACACTAATGTAGATAACTCATTATACCTGTCTGTGTACTCCCAATGTGTAGTACCCTTCATTTCTAATGCTAAGAATTTTGTTTCTATCCTTTCTATCTTATTAAAAGGACTGTATTTCTCAATCACTAGGTTTCTTAACTCCTCCTAACTTAACCTATTCATTACATCCCTTCCTTTAGTTTGAAATTCCATCTTCCACCATGACTGTGCTTCTCCCTTTAGTGAATGTGAAGCAAACATGGTCTTTTAATTATTAGCATACTGACTGATATCTAACACTGACTCCATTCCTTCTAGCCAGCATAAAACTTGTACAGCTCCTCCTTTTCCATTAAAGTCTTAGGGTTTACAAGACATAAAAGTCTTATAAGAACATCCCCTTTTAGCTCTGTCTATAACTCCTTCCTCATGGTGTTCTATTTTATTAGCATTTCCTGGTTCTTCGTTCCAAGATGATGCACATCTAATGTTAAGGTTCTGTTGGAGTTGAGCTACGAGTGTAGATATCTCCGCTTCCAATTGTTGAGTCACTATATGATAAATTCTATTATTGGTGGAGTTTCTTCTCCTAATCTTGTTCTTGGTCGTCCAACACGTCTCGTTCTCCATATAGGTTGGGTATCATATTTAACTATATATCAATTATATTGATACCATGCAAAAATTTCATTTAATTTAGAACATAAGGTTTCATAATCATAACAAAGTACTTCATTATATTCTTATTTTACATATTCTAAAATAGTCACATAATAGATTAGGGTTTCCTATAATTCTACTTTCCCTAAATCCAATTCCATATCTTGGTGAAGGTACTTTGGCTTCCTTCTTTCATTTCTTGAATATCTGTTTGAATTATCTAGATTTCCCTTTGTATCTTCTTAACTTTCTTAATGATCTAGTTGGTTGCTTTTATCTGACATTCTTCTAAATTTTGTCTCTTAGATCCTCTTTCTTCAGTTTTAGAGTTGTTAGGTTGAACTATGGATGTTACCTCAGATGCTAAGGGAAAGGTTTCTGGGTTTTGATCTTCTGATTTCTGAACTTCATTAGCCAAAATTTCTTGCCACATCGTACACTTTTTCTAGGGGTCTCAATTGCATAACTTCCAATGGTTATAGGTGCACGTCGGACGTAAAACTTTGGCTTTGTGTTAGTTCTGATTTCGGGTTGGGGTATTTCTATGTTGCACCTGAGGCTCTATTTCTGGTTTTATCTCTTTTTGGTTACTATGATCCAAAGGATCAGTTTTATTACAGTAACTATCAAAATTACTAGTACTCATACTACAAAATTCTTACAAAATTTCAATTATAATATTACTAACAATAAGTCAAATAGGTTCATAAAATTTTATATTAGTCATGTATTGTTCACACATATGCAAATAAAGCAATTCCTCTCTATCTAATCATACATATCATAAAACATTTTCTTCTTAGAGTCCAAGCATTAATATGTTCACATAAAATCATAAATATTTTTTTATTTATTTCATCATATCAAAAATTGTTACCATATAAGCTTATGGATATGAAATATATATACATGTTTTTAATCATCCTGAGAAGTTATTATCATATGAGCTTATGGTTATAGTCTAGGTATTTGCTAATATACCTAATTCTCTATAACCAATAGCTCTGATACCAACCTGTCACATCCCAGCGAAAGCGTGAAATGCTTGGGTGTGACTATCTGCCTCAAAACTCATTGATTATAGACAAACAATTATAACAGTAACTTTAAACATAATATCACCTACATATATATATATATATATATACACACACATACACACACACACACACACACATATATATATATATATATATATATATACTATATTAATAAGCATATGAGAAGGGTAATATTGGTCATTTTACACATTTTTAAGAGGTACAACAATTGAAAGCTTTATGTACAATGATTCAATGCACAAATCTCTTAAACTTTTAAGAGGTGCAAGTAGTGATGCATCATGTACAAGCCTACATAACAACAAAAAAACACAGGATACCCATCTGATTAGGTTTCTAGATTCTTCACATTTCAAATACCTTATCCTCTCCTTTCTCTCTCTAGCGAGTGTGTTGCATTATGCGTATCGCCCTTCTTCTCCGGCTCATTGCAAGATTAAAGAGTCTCCTCTTAGCTCCGACGCTATCTTCAAGCAGGTTTTGCTTTGCTTTGCTTTAATATCACATGTATTTGTTTATTTGTTGTTTACTTGTCAATAATTACTCTTCAACTCGGTCTCTGGTGTTTATTTTTGCAGTTCAATAGCTAATTCTAGATACAGTTAGTTAAGAATGAGAATAAGTGATATTCGGTAAATCTGATACGATTTATCTTGAGTTTTTTTAGAACTACAAAATGCTTATACTTTGAGAGAGTAACAATTTGTTTATGAAATAGAACTGAAAAGAATGGAAGAGTAACAACTAAAACCTTACTTTGAGAGAGTAACAATTTGTTTTCATTATTGTATGCTTACTTCTTTATCATTTGATTCCATTTTCATTATTGTATTCTTACGTATTTATCATTCAAGACATGTAAGTGGAATGGTTAATTAGAACCGTTGGCAGAGTCATGCAGGCCTCTTTAACCTTTGCATGGTTGTGCTTGTTACTGTAAATGGTAGGCTCATTATTAAGAATATGATGAAGGTAAGCCCTATGCTATCTTAGTGATTGGATTGTATCAGCTTATAATATTCTATGAATCATTAATATTAGTGCTAACATTATTCAGATTTCATTTGCAGTATGGATTATTAATCAATTCCAATTTTTGGTTCAGTTCCAGATCATTAAGAGATTGGCCTCTTCTGATGTGCTGGTAATATTCTTTTTTTGTCTTTCTTGTTAATTTAGAGCTGTATAATACATAATCACTTCATTCAGTAAAAAGAATAGTTGAAATGGAAGTGTTGATTTATGATTTAACAGTGCCTTGAGATTTCTGTTCTTCATTTTGGAAATTAATAAGCTTAATGTCTTTTAGTTACAAATTCTATTAAGACATTTTTCTACCAGGTCTCTCCACTATAGAGTCTAAATTAGTAACCTATCCTTTTAGGACTAATGCAAGATTACGTTTAGATTTATGTTCTAGGTTTTACTAGCGTAAAGATGTTAAATTGGTTGGGTCGGGTGAGTTGGGTTGCACTGACCAGCTAAAATTTCTTGTATCTTATTATTATATTTTATATAGATAATTAGTGTTGTAAAATTATCATCAGAGAGTAAATTTGTAATGAAGGTTTTTATATGTCCGTATGGTACCATTGGTTATTTTGAACCCTTTCAACTAAATTTTTTTCCCAAGTTTAAAGATATCAACCCTTTAGCATCAAAATAAAAACCAGGTTGATCTTTCCTTGGATGACGGATTGAAATCCCACCCCTGCTATTATTACAATTAGTTGTACATTAAAAGAATAATTTTTGGGTTATGGAAACACAATCGAAGCTGAGAGCTTATGTATGCAAGGCGTGAACTATTTTCATGTGGTCGTTAAATTTTGTGCAGTGCATAAAGTATTAATTATTTCTGGTTACGAAATCCAACAATTGAAGTTGAGACCTTATTTGTGCATGACATGATCTATTATCATGTGGTTGAATAAAATTGTGCAGGTTTGGTTCAACTGTTCTATCTGGTGTTTCATTGATGTTGTTTGCTTGCATCACTTGGTTAAGTTGGTATCTTTTGTGCATAGAAATTATGACATGCGGTCCCTTGTGAAGTCATCTGATAAGGTAATTTTATCAAAAAATCTAAAATTGTATTATATGGGATCTTTTTAATGTATTTGCATATTATATTGTCAGGGAGAAACGGACTCCAAATCTTCAAATATTGAGTTGTTTTATAATGTTGACTTTAAAAGCTTGATTTATTTCATGGTTGCTCCTACTTTGTGTTACCAGGTATAAAGCACTCGGGCCTTCATTACTCTACAATTGGTAAATTTTTCTTTTTTACATACACGCACATATATTAGGGATTTTCATAAACCGCTGAGCTGATCTTCAAGCCAAAGCAAATCGGGCAGTCCAAACGGTTTGAGATTTATACAGTCCGGTCCATGGTTTACGGTTTGAAAAACAATGTTTAAAGGTACAGCCAGTAGTTTGCAACTTGGAACCGGGCATTTAAGACTGTATTGTTTTTTCTCATTTTTAAAATATGCACATATGTATACATATTATATTCATTAACCATCTTTATTAAATTTAAGTTTTTAATAAAGCTAATGATCTTTGAAAAAAAAACCACCGTTTTGGCAGTCCTGCCTACCCGTTGTTAACCTTTCAAACCAAATACACATATGGAAACAAAAAGGCTCTTTCAAGTTTTGAATATTTAGAAGATGTTCAAATAAGTAATAGAATGAAATAACTTTTCATATAGTGCAGAAATATAAACACAAAACAAGTAATCTGAATAAAATAGTTTTGCATTATTACTGTATACTGTAAAAAGACACCTTACGCAAAAATGTATTTTATGTAAAAAGTAGTGTTGCAGGCATCTGTGCTGAAAAGCATTGGCTTTTCTTGTGTACTTTACCATATATAATCAAATCAACTTTTGCTTTCTTATGTTTTAAAATAACTAAAATATTGTATTTTCAACTTTGTTGATTCACGGAACTACAATTATTCTCATATTATGTTAAGTTAGTTTAAATAATCAAGAATGAAAGGTGAAACATATAGAATAAACCTTGTGAATTCATTTTAATCCATACAAATACAATATAGTAATCTCCGGAAGGATATCAGACCGTTTGTTTATTTTATTATAAAAACTTAATTTGATGGTACATAAGAACGTGGGTCAAAATAGATGCATTTTATTATCAAAATTATATTTAAAGTTGTAATCATATTCGCCATGAAAGATTTTAGTCAATCAATCTGACATTACCACCACCCGTTTTGCAACATCTACCATTAATATGATAGAGCAACTTTCAAGATCTTGCTATGTTCCGGTAAGAGAATAAAAGAAAAATACAATAAATACAATATAAAATTGTTAATATCTTTTTTGATATCCATGTATGTGTTTATGAAATTTGAGATTTTTCCTGGTCTCTCCATTTGAATCTTTAATTAAGCATGCTAATTTCAACCTGTACCATATAGTAAATTGTTAACAAGTAGTAAATTAACATTAGCGACAATGATCTTTTGGTCTAAAGGTCTAAGGTCTAAATGGGAGGTTGGAAGCTTTGATTCTTTTGAAGATAATGGGTTCAATCCTTGGTGCGAACAAATAATTATTAATTTTTGTAGTAACTTACTAACATCTAACTTGTTCAAGAAAAAGAAGTAGAACATTAGCATTATGTTGGTCTTTTGAATAAAATGAGTATTGCTTTGAAAATTATCGTCGTCGCTGCATTGCGCGGGTCTTTTACTAGTATGTATATATATATATATATATATATATATATATATATATATATATATATATCTTTAGGTTACATATAAGTTTATACAAAACTTGTCTAAACAAAGACTAATACACTTTTAACATGTAACCTAAATACAAAAGTTTAATAACAGCTTCTTAGTCTTCAATACTAGTGGATATGTGCATCCACCATTATGTTAGGCTCAAACACGTTAACAATTATTTTCACACAAGTCTTCCCAATAACTTCACCCCAACCGTTATAAACATGAAATGAAAACATTACGCTGTTAGTCCTTCTGATTTTCTGAAAAAGCATACTTAAAACAGTCAACATAATGTTGGTGAGAAACATAGATTTAATAACTAAACAAAATATATTGATGCAACATAAATAAGATTACAACCAAACCTACTTATATATACCAGGTGATTTATAACTATCACAATACAAATCAACAAATCAGATAATATAGCATTACAACACTCATCCTGTTGGTGCAGGAAACATTTTCCTAAGTAGCGCTACCTATATTACCAGACGGTTCCACATCCGAATTAATGGTTATAGCTTATGGCAAAATAACAATATCTCAAAAGTCTTATTTATTAGCATCAATCACAAAACAATATGTTTTTTCCCCAAAACTCATAATGTAAAAACGGGGCTATGAATCTCACCTTAATTCCAGCGAAACCCTATAAAATAATTATATGTTAGGAACATATCTTATTTCTTTAAAATTTTCAGCACTTTATTTAAAAATGTCAAATTAGTAGCTACTGCTACCCATATATCACTAAAATTTAACAGCTGTAACATCTAAAAATACGGATTAACATATACAAATTTCAATTAATAATTAATCACAGATAATTTTCTAGAATTTCTACAAACTTCACATAAAATAGAAGAAATAGGTATGGCTTCTATAAAATTACCAAAATTTACCAAAATAATTATCCTGAAGTTCATATTTTCTTATAAAATTTCAGGTTATTAACTCAAAATAAGATTTTTACAAGTTTCACATAACTCAGCAGAAATAGTTAAATATTTCAAAAACTTTCTGAATTTGTACACACTATTTTATTCTGGGTATTATAATTTATGTGAATTATTCATAATTTAACTCATTGTTTTGCTATTTCTTTTAATTTTCTATTTACAGATTATATAAAAATGTAAAACTCGGTCATACAAATGAATTTAATTACGAAATTTATTCTGGAACTTGTAAAAAATACATGGATCGTTATATAATTTTTCCAGATTTTTACCAGGTTTGAAGCTTCTGTTAATAATTTTCTTTCTTTTCCTTGAATTAATTATATATCTTAATCCACCCATTATTATTACACCAAAATGTACAGATTACTATTAAATTTTTAATGTTTCTAAATATGTTCCTAATTTGATTCACATAATTACAGTCATTTAAATACTTAACTCATTTCACTTTAATAATTCATAAAGTATCATGGGTTTTAATCCTTTTTTATTTTAAACCCCTGGTTTATAGAACTTTTAGGTATTTAGTTTTTGAACCCCTTTTCTTACTGATTTCTAAATAAAGTTTATGTGTTTAAGAGGTTTATCAAAGATTCTTGATGTTCATACATAACGGGTTAGTTGCATACGTATGTATAATACATATGTAGCCCTTTTAAGACCTTGTTTAACATAGTTTAGGAGGATTAAAATCTTGTTATTGGATGAAAGAAAGGCTGAAGATTGATTAGAGATAACTTTGGCTTCTTGCTTGAGGAGAGAGTTCTTGATCTTGAGGTTTTTTCAAAGTTGTAGATGATGATTTGTTTTGGTGATGTAACAACCGAAAGACAAGTTTTCTTGGAGTGAAATGGTAGCTTCAAGAGTGTTGTAATCAAGAGGAGAGAAGGGAGTGATGGTTGTGTGGTTTGCGGTTATGGAGACCAAGAGGGAGAGTGGGTAAGAGCCAATAGATGGTTGTGGGTGTGGTGGTTTGTGGTAGTGATAAATCACGGTTGTGGTGGTGTAGTGATTCATGGTGGCTGAGAGGTGTAGTATAAGTGGAGTTCTTACCGTTAGATCTAGGCTAGGTAATGTTATAGGTTTGCTTAATATAACCGAGGACATAGAAGAGATGGCGGTGGTTGTTTACACATGGATTAATAGCATGGTGACACCTAATCCTCTTGGCAATGATGTTAGATGTGAAGTGTCCATGCAAGGGGAATGCTTAGTGTCCATGGTTATTATGGGGGCTTGGGGGTTCGGTCGAAGGTACACTAAGGTGGCTTTAAGATTGCCACATATCATCTCATAATAATGTGGTTATGTGTCATCTTAAGGGATTGATTAGTGTCCTTAAATGGTGTCAATGCATGTTTCGGCCGAGGATAGTGCTTATGGGTCATTAAGGGTTAATTACAAAATGTCTTAAGTTAGTTATTATTTTAGGAGGTTAATGTTTATTTTGTAGTAACTTTAGATCATTATTTAATAATTAAGTATATAATACATATAACTAGGTATCAAATCACATAGCTTAGTATTCAAGATTATAACATAGATGCATATTCGTATGAAAAGAATCATGCACACAGATGTAATATATACACATATTTATACATGTTAACACATATATAATCACAAAGTTAAATCACATAAGGTAACTTAGAAATATGCATAGTTGTATGATATTCTTAATTCCTGTAGAATCTTAGTAATTAAATTTTCTAACTTTTGTTTTAGGGTCGTCACACAACTTGAGCCATTCGGATATGACATTAAACATCCATATCTCATGATACTTGACCAAAATCACAACAGAGAACATATTTTACCAAACAAGATAATGACGAGTCTTTGATGTTGAGTATGAATCCACTACACAATTAGTGGATGAAGGTTGGTCTCCACTACACAATTAGTGGATGAAAGTTGTTCAAAAGCAAAAGCAAACCATAATTCACGGATGTTTAATAGTATTCTTTTGTAAACCACTATATCACAATCTCTCTATATAAGAGATTGATTTTGTATCTGTAACGCATCCCTTACAAACATCTCAAAGAAATACAAACTTCCAGTTACCCCGTGGACGTAGGTCAGTTTAGACCGAACCACGTAAATCATCGTGTTTGTGTTTGTGTGTGTCGAGATAACCTAACAACTGGTATCAGAGCTCAGGCTCTTGACAGACTCACACGAACAGAGAAGAAGGTGAAGAGAGAAGATACCTGGTGAGTGAAATCGGAGTTAGCGTTCTGATCAGAGAAGAAGTCGCGAGACACCCCCGCGGCCACTTTCCCCATCGGCCATCACAACCCTTGAGCAGCAGTCGCGAGCAGCAGTTCGTGATCAGGCAGAAGGTGCGACGGAAATCGAGCAACCGCCGGTGGAAACAAAAGCGAAGAAGAAGCTGCTGGCGAAGAAAACTCCGGCGAAGAAGACGGCAGCCGCTGGATCGAAGTCTAAAGCCGCTGCCAAGCCGCCACACCAGCCGCCGCTGACCCAGAACTCAAAATCAGAGACCATTGTTGCTGAAATTCGCATCTAGGGTTCCGAAATTGAAG
The DNA here is from genome assembly GCA_024085815.1 of Flaveria linearis. Classification (NCBI taxonomy): domain Eukaryota; kingdom Viridiplantae; phylum Streptophyta; class Magnoliopsida; order Asterales; family Asteraceae; genus Flaveria; species Flaveria linearis. The sequence goes on from JABSNV010001042.1 coordinate 100,928, forward strand.
ACCTAGGGTTTCAATTTTGCACTTGGGTCGTCGGATTTTGTGAGGGAGCAGGTGCGCAGGAAGAAGGACAGAAAGTTTTTTTCCCTGTGTGTGCACAAGGTGGAAGAAAGGAAGAAAGAATCTTTCTGTAGTGGAAGAAAGAAAAGGTGTTCTTTCTTTTGAAGAAAAAAAATATTCAAGTTTCCTTATTGACAAAAGAGGCCCCTACACTTTTTACAAAGTCTCCATCATTCACAACTTGGTTGTTTATCGTCGTTCAAAGCTCGAAAAAGATAAGTTTTCTTGCTTTCGTATATTACTTCCATAAATTACCACTTAGCAGTACGAACCTGTTTGGTTAGTAGTTATTTGTTAATTTGTTATTAATGGAAGAAGACGGTAAAATTATGATTGATAAATTTGATGGAAAAAATTTTGGATGGTGGAAGATGCAAATTAAAGATTTGCTTATACAGAAGGAGTTAGATGCTGCTCTAGAACCTCCTCCTACACCAGTACCGAATAATTGGGCGTTGATTGACAAGAAGGCGATGTCAACGATACGGCTCGCATTGTCCTGAATGTTGCGTATAACATTATGGAGCAAACCACGGCGCGTGGAATTATGGAAGCTTTGACCAACATGTACGAAAAGCCGTCTCCCGCAAATAAGGTGTTCTTAATTCGGGAGTTAGTCAACACTCGAATGAAAGAGGGAAGTTCTATCACTGAGCATATTAATCTATTTAAATCTCATTTGACACGTTTGTTGTCGGTGAATTTTAAAATAGATGATGAATTACAAGCTTGTTTATTATTGTCATCATTACCTGACAGCTGGTCAGGAACGATCATAGCAATCACTGGATCGATTGAGACACTCACATTCAGTAAGGTTCGGGATTTGATACTGAATGAGGATTCCAGAAGGAGGAATTCTGGAGAAACAAGCTCGTTGCTCAGTACTGAAGGAAGAGGGAGAAATATCAATAGAGGAGGAAATCGGGGAAGGTCGAAGTCTAAACGAAGAAGCAAGTCGAGACCTGCAAAGCCAAGAAAAGATATACAGTGTTGGAACTGTAAGGAATTTGGTCATTTCAGAAGTCAGTGCACATAACCTTCTAGAGATAAACAGGAGGTAAATGCTGCCACAGCCTCAGACTCAGAAGATGCTCTTATCTGCTGTGTCGAAAATACTGTTGAAGACTGGATTATGGATTCAGGAGCATCATTTCATGCTACGTCTAGCACGAAGAATATGAAGAATCTACGAACAGGTAACTTTGGTAAAGTTCGTTTGGCTAATAATTACAGTCTAGACATTACAGGGATTGGAGACATAGAGTTGAAGACATCATTGGGAACAATCTGGATCCTGAAAGATGTTCGGGTTATTCCGGGTTTGAAGAGGATGTTAATATCCATCGGTCAGCTTGATGATCAGGGATATGATGTTTACTTCGGTAAAGGACAATGGAAAGTTGTCAAAGGCAGTATGGTTGTCGCTAGAGGGAAGAAGACAGGCACTTTGTACATGGTTGAAGTACCAATTGACGGAGTAAATACAGTGTCTAGTGAGCCGAGTAAGTCAAAGTTATGGCATCAAAGACTTGGTCACATGAGTGAAAAGGGGATGAAGATGCTTGTTGCCAAGGGAAAGCTTCCAGAATTAAAGCATGTCGAGTTTGAATTCTGTGAACCGTGCATTCTCGGGAAGAAAAAGAAGGTTACTTTTCTAAAGAAAGGGAGAGCACCAAAAACTCAGAAGTTGGAGCTGATTCATTCAGATGTGTATAGACCGACATCAGTAGCTTCACCTGGTGGAGCTCGTTACTTTGTAACTTTCATTGATGATTCAACACGCAAGGTATGGGTTTACTTTCTTAAACATAAATCTGAAGTTTTCGATACTTTTAAGAAATGGAAATCTGCTGTTGAACTTGAAACTGATTTGAAGGTTAAGTGCTTGAAGTCCGACAACGGTGGTGAATACATCAGCAAGGAGTTTGCAGATTATTGTGCTGATAGAGGGATCAAGATGATAAACACAGTTCCAGGAACTCCGCAGCAGAATGGGGTTGCAGAGAGGATGAACAGAACATTATGTGAGAGAGCCAGAAGTATGAGGCTGAATGCGGGGCTCCTAAAGATGTTCTGGGCTGATGCAATTAACACATCAGCCTATCTTATCAATCGTGGACCTTCAGTACCGTTGGGTTTCAAGATTCCTCAAGAAGAATGGAAGGGTAAAGCAGTTGAGTACGATCACCTGAGAATCTTCGGGTGTAGTGCTTATGATATCAATCCTGAAGGTGACAAGTTAGATGCTAAAGCAAAGAAGTACATTTTCATTGGATATGGAGGTGATAAGATGGGCTATAGGCTTTGGGATTCTGAAAAAAGAAAGGTAGTCCGAAGCAAGCATGCAGAATTCAATGAAGCAGAGCTGTACAAAGACAGAAAGGTGGAAAATTCAAAGGTTCAGAAGGAAACAGTCGAGTTTAGTGTTAAAATCAGAAGAACAATTCTGCTGCAGAACCAATGGCAGATTCTGAAAACACAGAACCAGAGACTGAAGATGGTGAGAGTGAAGAAACAGTGGGTGTTTCTGACAGTGGGAGTTCAGGGTCTGAAGACGAACAGTCACCACAACAGCCTATGGTAAGAAGATCAACCAGAGTTTCTAGACCACCGAACAAGTACAGTCCCAGTCCTTCTGTCAATTACATTCTCTTGACAGAAAATGGTGAACCAGAAAGTTATTCTGAAGCTGTCAAGATGAAGGACTCGTTCCAGTGGGAGCGAGCTATGAAGGATGAAATGAGTTCACTACAGAAGAACAATACTTGGGTTCTTGTTAAGCTTCCGCATGACAAGAAAGCTCTTCATAATAAATGGGTTTTCAGGGTCAAGGATGAACAAGATGGATCTAAACGGTATAAAGCCCGTTTAGTGGTCAAGGGTTTTCAACAGAAGAAGGGGGTTGACTTTGATGAAATCTTCTCTCCAGTGGTGAAGATGACCACCATCAGATTAGTTCTAAGCATTGTAGCAGCAGAAAACTTACATCTAGAGCAGCTAGATGTAAAGACAGCGTTTCTACATGGTGACCTTGATGAAGACATTTATATGGCACAACCTGAGGGGTTCCAGGTTGTTGGAAAAGAGAATTGGGTTTGCAAGCTGAAGAAGAGTCTATATGGTCTGAAACAAGCGCCAAGGCAATGGTACTTGAAGTTTGATGATTTCATGGTGAGAACCGGTTACAAGAGATGTGAAGCTGATCACTGCTGTTATCTGAAGAAATTCAAGGGTTCGTATATCATTCTACTGCTTTATGTAGATGATATGTTGATTGCAGGATCAGACATGAACGAGATCAACAAGTTAAAGAAGCAAATGTCCAAAGAATTCGAGATGAAGGATTTGGGTGCAGCTAAACAGATACTCGGGATGAGTATCACCAGGAGCAAGAAAGATGGATCTCTAACACTATCCCAGGAAAAGTACATCAGGAAAGTGTTAGAAAATTCGGTATTAACAATGAGAAGACCAAGCCAAGAAACACACCCTTGGGGAGTCACCTCAAGCTTACCAAAGATCAGTGTCCCAAAACAGAAGAAGAAAAAGCTGACATGGCTAGAGTCCCGTATGCATCTGCAGTGGGTAGTTTGATGTACGCTATGGTGTGCGCAAGACCCGACATAGCACACGCAGTCGGAGTTGTCAGTCGGTTTATGTCGAATCCGGGAAGAGAACATTGGGAAGCAGTAAAGTGGGTGCTTCGTTATTTGAAAGGAACTTCAAAGATGGGGCTATGTTTCAAAGGAAAGGATTTAGTTCTCAGAGGCTATACAGATGCTGACCTGGGTGGCTGCAAAGAGACATTTAAAAGCACCACAGGTTTCGTTTTCACAGAGGGAGGAACTGCAGTCAGTTGGATGTCCAGGCTCCAGAAAAGTGTAGCTTTGTCCACAACAGAAGCAGAATACATGGCTATTGCTGAAGCTAGTAAAGAGCTTGTATGGTTGAAGGCTTTTCTGGAAGAGTTAGGGAAGAAGCAGACCGAGTACATACTGCACTGTGATAATGAAAGTGCAGTGAAACTTGCTAAGAATCCTGTGTATCACAAAAAGACGAAGCACATTGGGATAAGGTATCACTTCGTGAGAGGATTGATTGCTGATGGAACAATCAACTTGAAGAATATCTCAGGTGCTAGGAATCCAGCGGACATGTTCACCAAATGTGTAACGTTGGATAAGCTGAAGCTGTGCGTGGCTTCAGCTGGTCTCCAGGAATAATGTTGAGGAGACCGGGTAACTGGAGGAGCATTGAAGATACTAAAGTTTTCTTACAGAGATACAAATGCACAGTTGAAGCACAGGTGAAGATTGTTCCGTGGCTTCAAGTGGGAGATTGTTGAGTATGAATCCACTACACAATTAGTGGATGAAGGTTGGTCTCCACTACACAATTAGTGGATGAAAGTTGTTCAAAAGCAAAAGCAAACCATAATTCACGGATGTTTAATAGTATTCTTTTGTAAACCACTATATCACAATCTCTCTATATAAGAGATTGATTTTGTATCTGTAACGCATCCCTTACAAACATCTCAAAGAAATACAAACTTCCAGTTACCCCGTGGACGTAGGTCAGTTTAGACCGAACCACGTAAATCATCGTGTTTGTGTTTGTGTGTGTCGAGATAACCTAACATTTGACTGGGAGTTGACTTTGACTTTTGATAAATAGTTTGGCAAGCGTCATCTTTAATGGACTCAACACATCCATCGTGTGAGGTTTTTAGGTATTAAGCCTCAAAGTATAAACTTTATACACCTTATGGATGCGTTTGAGTATTTTGTCCCAACGGCGTGCAATTGGATATCTGTTTCGGATGTTGATTTTGAATTAATTAAATGTGTTAAAATGCTTCCACTTTAAAATAATAAAGGTTTATAACTTTGATAGAAAGGTAACAACTTTAATAGTTAAAAGTGATGTGTAATACCCAACATTCCTAAGTGTCAATGAGATCGCAAGTGTAATATTAATGGGGTACTTCTGATTGTTATAATTTCAATTGAAAGTACACTTTCTATACATCAATATGTTGGGTTAATATTGATTGGTCAAGTTAGGTCACGGGTCGAAGGGCTCGGCTAGTTTTAAGTAGTTTAAGTTGACAAAGTCATGGATTAAGTAATTTGGTAACTAAAAAAACGTGAGATAGTAGCAAGAATATAGGAGTCAGTTGTTCTCATGATTTAATCCACGTCCATCCATGTAGTTTATGTATATGTATACCAAGTCCTGAATTAAATAAGCATAAAGAGTTTGAGCAGAAAAATTATCTTTTTATTTGTGCTTTTAGTGTGTGTTTCTTGGGGCTGAACCAACACAATATACTAAGAATAATTTTCAACACAACGCTTACTTCAAATACATATCCCTACATGAAGTACGAAAGTTTGTCGTTGAAGAATTCTTTGTTGTTGCTACTTATTTTGCTGATGAGGCATGGTTGCTACGGAAGATCAAGCTAGCTCAGTGCTAGAGTAGTGTAGCTATGCTTATGTTTGTAATTTTGTGCAATCTTTTCAAAATGTGAAATCTCGTGTGTGACCGTTTAGAGAGGTAAGCATGTAGAATCGCACTATATGTTGTATTTCTTGTTCATTAAATCATGTAAATTTCAGTATTTGGAACTTTTACCATCTAATAAAAGCAACAGCCATTGTGGTTCTCGAGAATTCTTCGTTGTTCTTCAAAGTGATATTTATTGATCATTTGTTTTCTTATTACTATTTTGATTGCAATGTGATTGTTAGTGAGAAAGTGCTAGATTCATTCTACAATATTCTAATCTGTTATAGAATCATCTTGTTCAAGAAGCATCCGATCCTAACATGAAAACATGTTATAAAACCTATTTTGTATAATTCCTTGAGGTTTTATAATTTAATTGACAAATCATAAAGCGTTGTCTTGTGTGTTCATTCTCATGAGAGTATGTCATATGTATTTCTAGCACCATATACAGCGTTAGTCATGAACCTTCGTTGTTGATTATTTTTTCGAGTCTTAATACACCATAAAGGATATGACCAATCTACAATTCAACGTTCATGCGACCTTAGAGGCGCTTCTGCTTTGTTCACGTTTCTTTGATCTTTTTCAGAAGATTGGTGGTCACATGGTCAGACCTTACCATTGATCGTATACCTATTGATGATCTTACACTCTTTCTCTTGTCATATTTGAGGCATGGCTTTCTTGAGTTCATGATCCTTGTTCTTTAAACCGTTGATGCTCATGGTGACCCTTGATCTTTTACTTGTGTATGTTCCAAAAAATTATGATGTACATTATATTATCATATATGTTTGGATTTAAACATCATCAAAATAAGCAATTTATAGTAGGAATGTATGCACCAACACCTGGTAAAATGTACGAGTAGGGTTAAGCAATGTAATGGGTCATATGAGGTTCGAGTAAACACAAGTGTGGGTCAAAACTCACAATTTTAAAAATGATCATGTCATAATGGGTTCTTATGCTCACTCTAAACAAAAACCAATGAACAATGCCAGCACACCATGCCTCATTATCCACAACCTCAACCATGTGATCGCTGTGATCACAATTCACATTGGATCAAACTTTTATTTCGTAGTAAACTCTTTGAGCCCATGACCTTAATTAAATAACAATAGTGATTAATCCTCACAAAAGTAATGTGGGTTTAAGTCATTATAAGTGCAAGTTGTTAGGTGTTAGCAGTAAAAGAATTGTTGTTTAAAAAAATATTATAAACTCCTTGAGCCAGGTTTACATTTGTTTCCATCTTAATGTTCTCAGGTTTACTCATCCTTGTTCTTGTTCCTGGTTAATTCAATTGAAACTCTTGTGGAATTTTTGTGAAGTAGTAAAATGTGGCAATGACCATAGATCACTACTAACAAGGCTCTTAGTGGAGCTATATCAACTAAAACAATAAAAAACATCTATGAGTCGGATGATTTCTCGAGTCACCAACATGTCCTGTAGATTATACAATTTGGTCCACTAAACAGCCTATAATATTTATCCATTTTGACACATGTTGTAAGTATTACAGACTTCTTCAAGGTAAACACCAACAAGAAAAGCCGTACATGAGCATGGTAACAATCAAACACAAATTGTCATAATCGATCTACAATTAATAGTAATTATAAGATGAGTGGTTGGACCGGATGACAATGACCACATACTAAACTAACCAAAATGTGAAAAAGAAACAAAAACTAATGCTAATTTAACTATGTTTCTATATACATGGAGCTCCTCCATATATATTTGTTATACAGGACCCATGCCTTTTGATCCACCAGCTAAGGTTACCAGCATAGTTTGTTTCTAATAGCTGCAGTTCCAGAAGCTAACCGTCTGTAGTATGCCAGAAATAAAAGACACTTAGATATGATATTACATGAAGAAATATGTTGAGAGCCACAACAAATGGGTAATACATTTGTACATGTTGCTTTTAATGTGATGTAACCACCTTGGTTTCTCTCCCTCACTACTGAATATCTTTTATGCACTTTGTACAAGTGTATCATATGTTTCTCATGGTTCTCAACCTATTATGATTTTGAAACAAACGTGACCATATACATATACACATACACACACTTACTTTTGATGACGTATATTAAGAAAAGGAAAGATTGAAGACCAACTGCTGTAGTTTTGTAAGTTTCCACAACAATTAATTGGTACCATTGGTTGTGATAGTTTCTTCTTCATAAGAGATATTTCTTTTTCCTGATCACTCTTGAGATAACTCTGTGCAGTTGAAGATATAATCGTGGAAAAAAAATTCAACAGCATCAGCCATATGACCGTGTTCCAAACCGAAGCAAATGAAAGATTCCATGAGTCTGCCTGAGAAGCATGGATATTAAATGAACTACAATTTAGTGAATCATGGGCTGCTCTTGATGGAACTTTAGATTTGACGGTAGGCTGTCTTTTCAACAACCAAAAAGAACAGTAGTGTGAATATTGATAGTGGCATTCAATGTTATTTGACAAGTGTATAATATAATGTGTGCATGAAAAATGAAAGCTATGGGTATTCACCACTTTTTTAATATTATACCTAATAACACACCCTCAGCTCAACATGGATCTGCCCCTGTATATTAAGCTGGTCTTACAAAACTAGCCTTCAATTTCAGTTATTACAAATTATATACCATCGTGTTGTGCATGTAAGTATGATTTTGTAAATGAGCAAGTAACATCGTAAACAAAAGTCAGTTACCTTGACTGTTGATGACTTAGGAGGGGCTGCCATATATTTATTTTTTAAAGCATGCAATTTTGCTACAATTTCAGGCAGGACAGAAGCAAGACCAGGGATGAAGCTAAGTGTCCATACCAACTCACTTTCAATCCAGTTAAGAAGTTGATTGTTGCAGACTAAGATAACAAATACAGTCTACAAAAGAATGTTAAGTGGTTAGTCATAGCTTGGTCAAACCCCAAGGCCCTCTACACACCCTTTTTATGAGAATATTATACATCAAAATGGCTGATATAAAATTAGATACTATAGGAAACCTGTATGTGAGCTTTGATGATTGCCTTCCCAATAACTGTTGCCAAAAAAAACTCCCAAAATGGAATCCCAAATTGGCCACACATTATTCCAGCAAGGTCAAATAGAGGATTAGGTACCTACAATTTGCTTAAGCTAGTTAATGGAGTTCAAACTAAGTATTAGTTATTATGATAAATCAACAAAAGAGGGTAACAGAACCATGACACCAAGATCCAGTTCCATAATCTATTATTATTAAGTGCTACAGCAATGCTAACCGAAGCAAGCAGTAGAATTGTGAAGAAGTTCAAATATTGTGCATGTGACAGGAACCAGCGCTTCAATTGATCCATGTTTGAAGAGACTCCATTATGCTCTCCAGTGGAACTATTAAGTTCTTCGAGTTCATCCGCTTTGCTACCGGAGATACTTGCTGCATAAAGAGTTACACTCTGTAAGATCGATTTACGCAAACAATTTTTGAAGTACAAAGTGCTTTTTGCTTGTTGAAACAAAATAAATAGAAAGAGAGATACATAAATCTAACAAATACACAGAAATTTAATTTTTGACAAACCTGCTCTTGAAATAAAATATGGAGGGAGCTCGCCAATTGCAGTTCCAAAACCCCAAAGAATAGATTCCACCTGAACTTGTGATATAATGCTTCTAAGTGAGACCTGAGGAGCGTGTGGAGATGAAAACAATGGTGGACCAAACTCTGAGCAATTCTTGTTAAGCCATGTTGGACTTCTGTTTAGGGATATTGTATCATGTGGAGCACTTTTGATATCCACTCGACCACATTGCATAGCCTTCATCGTGAAGAAAGCAATGTGTGGACCGAGATACAGGACAAACGTGTGCAAGCCAGACCCTGATCATAATTATATAATAAGTAATGCAGAATAACTTACCATGGAGAACTGAGTCAACTGACAGAGGCTTAACATCACCTAAAAGAAGATAAGAAAGCAAAAAAAAATAGAAAGACAATGGTGAAGTTTCTGTTTCGCTTGTTTGTTGCAATGGCTTGACAAATATGCAAAATAATGATGAATAAACGAAGCATATACACCACATACTGTGGTAAAGCATTTTAACGTACAACTATTGTACACCTATTCTGTGGGCCCTTACCTAGAGCTTTAGCCAATTCCACTATTCAGTTAATACAACATGGAGCATTGATCTTTTATCTCTTCCAAATTTCCTCCTAAGACCTCTATCTATTTCTACACTTAAGAACTGACCTCATGAGATTCCCTCATGGTGTAGGCAAGAGCCAATCTCCTGAATCCTGTAGCACAACTCTCTTTAGAGTGTTCTCTTCTAACATAAAGGACAATGTGCATAGTTATTCTATATAGTGGATAACTTCTGCTCACACACTTGTGTATAACTCTCAGGTTTATCTTTTTGGAACACAAGATTGGTATACTTATCAAGACACTAATAATTGTGTATCCAGACAGGAACGCAAAGATCATTATCTTTTTCGAGTCTTTATCTGTAACTTTGCACAACTATATAGTACATCCAAATCTTGGTAATCAAAGTGGTCATTGACCTTCCTCCTTAGAAAACGTGATTTCCTACTTGCCATCTTTAAGTTCAAGTAGTTGAAATCTGACTTGTACTGGGATACTTCAGTAAGCTCTTCAAGCCTGCTTGTTCTCTAAGTTGCCATGTTGATATTCTCATATTTAAATCACAGTTAGCTCCAAAGAAAATTAATCTTACTTTTCATAATATTATGATAAAATATTATCTTCCCCAAGACAATGTCAATAATTATAAGAAATAAACAGTTCAGTGTGATTTCAGAATCACCAAGTAGTCTTCTAATTTGATGTGGCAATGGATTTTAGACATGTATAAATTCCATGACAGGGTTAGTTTCCATTTCCAAGGAGTTATATTTCTAATAATTCTTAATCTGATAATCTAACTGTGATATTTGAGGCCATAATGAACTGCCAGCATGAGAATAAATATTTTTGCATACATATTAATGCTATTTTCGTAGCATTTATTATGTTTTTGGCAGACACTTACATTTCCATAATGCCTACTACCTGTATGGTGCTTCACTTTGATACTTCTTGTACGTATTGGCAAAATGATGAATGAAATATTCATAGCAGTGACATCGTGATGAGTTTTTAACTTCCTTTTCCATATTTCTTTGTCAATCTTGATGTTTTTCAAAAATTTTTAATGTGGAATAACACCTCAAGAATATGGTGAGTTGCAAGTGACAGATTGATGAGAAGATGTTCAATGACTGCAAAGTTAACACAACTTGTTTATCCTAGTCCTCTTCCTACCTTGATGAAATGCAATAGTTCTAGTCCTGGTGCCATTGCCTCTAGTCATGTGCACAACTTGTTTATCTATAGTCCTCTTCCTACGATAATGAACTGCAATAATTCTAGTCCTGGTGCTATTGGCTCTGGTCATGTGCATCATTCCCATATGGTGGTTATAGACATGGGTAGTCACTTTGTTAGAAAATAAAATAGTGCAAAAAGGAAAATCAAGTTGCAAACTTGTTTACTAAATTAGTGATGCCTTTTGTAAAGCTTGATTTTTAATATTCTTAGAAGGTGCCAATGTAGTTAAGTAGTGGTGCTTACCAAGACCAATAGAAGATGCAACGCCAAGAGCCACCCACCACAATCCAAATCTTAGATATTCTACAAGCACTTCGGCATGCTGCACGAACAGGTGAATTACGTATAACCGTTCCACATTAGTGCTAAAATGATGACTAAATGGCTAGAAGAATAAAAACATATTTATCAAATGTACACACTTTTGTTGTCATCTTCGCACATAAACGTGTATGATTATGAAGCCTATGCATCCTTTCGGGTAAAGAAATTGGTTGGCGCATATTGATCTCAAAATTTTCAATCATAGAAAAACTTGTATATCTTTTTATGAATTATAAGTGTGAACCATTTATTCAACAATAGTATGTGTGATGTTACAAAAAGAAAAAAAGTCATAGACAAATATGTAGTACCTTTGTATGAGGACCATCATCAGTCACAAGCAATACTCCCACTGCCATGATTGACATGACCACCAGTATCAAAAGCATAAGCAAGTAACCATGTGTAAAAATGTATACCGAGGATCTATTTATGTGTTGAAGCATAACCAAAGTAAAAAACTTTAGTGTTTTGAAAGGTTGTGATGTAAGTGTCAGCTTCTCTAATTCTCGCTTATGCTTCTGACGCAATTCTGCAAAAATTAGCATTCAGTTAGCCATGAATTAACCATAAATAGTTAAAGGACCTAGTTATCCATGTTATAGATTGAAGCTAGTAAAGAATACTTATATAACTAGCACAAAATTTCTGGTGTCGTTAACTTATAGTTAATCAATATACCAAGTGGGAAATAATATCTGGCAATTTATGACTACAACGCAATTAGCAGGAAGTTCTTTAAATGATGGGACTTGTAGGATTGTAGGGAATCCAGACATGAGTCATGTGCTATCACCATACGTTATGTACATAATTCCACAAAAGAATGTCGAGCATTGCAAGTGACGAAATAATTTGGTGAATATACCGAGTTATTAACGTGGTTGCAACAAAAGTATTGGATCTTGGTTTTAAAAAGTAAGCCGTAGGCATGAGATGATATGGTCAGAGATAAAAAAACACTTCATTGGGTATGAGGCACCTCAGGTACGTGAGGTGCCTAGGCCTCTTCCCTCAATTTCACAGGACCATAGTGCCTTGTGTCATATGGGACCAAGTATTCCTTTCTTCACCAAGGATTGAATGGGGATAACACTACTACATACAACCTTTTATATACACAAATATTGATCTTGCATATAGAACCACTCAAACATAAGCCGTGGGCAATCCGGAAGTCCCATACTCAATAAAGGTCAATCCTTTTAGATTATCTAGTAAGTCTCTCATGATGGTCAATTCATGAGCAAACTCGATCATCAGATTTTTAACCACCTTGTTTTCCCGTAAAATTTAGAAACAATAGGTTATCAGTCTATTTAGAAATCAACAATTGTTACCAACAAACAGTCATATGATTTTCTCATTATTAACTCTGATTTTCTTATATTTTGATGATTAACTTATGGACATTTATTTTAATGTATATAGAAACATTAAACCTCATGCTACGTAAATGAATGTTTTTTGTATAATATAATGAAGCAAGTAGGGGATCCAAATGCCAAAGCATAACAAGAATAATGGTAAAAGATAACTTGCCAAAATAATGAACACACCATACTTGCAAAATACCACCCCAATATTTCAATTTCGTGCTTTAATCTATAAATCAATCATAGAGTGTTGTATACAACAACCCTATTATCCAATCTCTTGAGTGATTAAATAAAGCCCTAGAAGGCAAATCAAATTACAATGAAAGATAAAAGAATGATAAAAACCTGCCTGGAATAGACATGGCTGAGAAAAACAGAGAGAAAGATGAGTTGTTGTTGAGTTACATGCTAAGAACATAGATTAGATTGGAAGCCCTCTCCATATTTGAAATCTGATGCATTGCTTTAATTCAAAAACATTCTTGTAAGCTCAAATGGTAATTGTTTGGGGAAAACAATGTGAAGAAGATGATTTGGAATAAAAATTATATCGAGGTTTTCCGGACGAACGTTGCAACATTGTCGCAGTTAACGTTCACCACTGCTTTTGCGCTCCCCCCTTCCTTTTCTTTTTTTGTGTTTTTTTTGTTGCTTGCTATAAAATACCAATATCCTTGTTTTCAGAACCGGATCGGACGTCGAACCGGACGTCTTACTGGTTTGGTGGTCGGACCGGTCGGACCGGTGGTTGGACCGGATTTAACTATATTTTAATTATATTATATATGTAATTAAATATAAGTAATTTATATATGATTTATATGTGTATTTTATAGTTATATATAAAATTTAAGTATTTGGGTGTGTGTGAATGTACGTTTAAGATTATGGTGAACACTTTGTCCCACATTGGTGTGGGGACAAAGTGATGTTTGGTTTATAAGTAATTTTTTTATCACTATAGTGTATCTTTATGACATATTTTGCCACAAGTACTACCCGCGCGCATGGGAGGTGAAAAAATGGGGAAAAAGGTTAGATTTTCAGCGAACTCGTGTGTGCCCGCACGTGTCGCGACACGAATGCAGCTTCAAAAACCCAGGCCCGTGCCCGTTTTTACTCAAAAAAGAAAAAAAAATTCAAAACCGTTCCGATTCCCCTGTCCGACCACCGACTCGGTACAACCGGCCGGTTCGACCCCCACAAAACGATTCATACCACCGAACCGACCACCTAGCCAAACCCTGGTTCGACCCGGTCGGACCGTCCAATCCGGCCGTGAAAACACTGACAAAATGACCATTATGTATACTTTAAATGGCATATTGTAAAACTCTCTCTTTTTCCTTTTTCTTTTTTCATTATTTATAAATTTTGGGTTTTGGTAGTTGCGTAAATATTATATAATGAGTTTTGCATTTATTATGTTTTTCCATAATAGCTTGTAAAATATTATGTTTTGTAATTTCAAATAGAACGTCGTGGCGTGTTTGTTTTTATCTACGTTTTAACGTAAATGTGAATTTCACTCAAAACGAACTTATGTTAATAATGTACAAAAAGCTGACACATCACACCACTTATACACTGTAAGTCAAATAGAACGTCTTGACATGTTTGTTTTTATCTATGTTTTTCCAACAATCCAATTATCAAGTTGGCCAGTCAAGCAATGCTTATTCCGAATATGTTTCTTATCATCAAGTTGTTCGTCATGTAGTTACAACATTGGAAATGTTGATAGGCATGACGATGATAATGGAGGTTTTGATAGGTAAGATGATGGTACTTAACACATCAATGAAGATACTGAGGCAATTCCGTCACATGAAGAATCTAGTGATGATGATAACAACTGTTATGAAGTTTCATACCAGAACTCTGGGGTTAATCCAGGATCTTACGAGAGGTGAAGTATTTAGAAGATCCTTATGAATTAAGAGATTATGAAGCTATTGATTTTGATGATGAGAGCACATGTATATATGGAACAAAGAGTCAAAAAATATCCATGTTGGCATGTACTTTAAAACAAAAGACAAAGTGATGCATGCATTGTGGTTAAGGAATCTTGCATGTATAGGAGGCAATAGTAGTTGAAAGTAAACATTCAAGATGGAGAGCAACATGCTACAGCACTAGCCCTAATTACAACAATAATCTTCACAATGGTCCTCCATGTAAATGGTATGTGTATGCTTCTAAGATAAGTGATTATCATATGTGGAGAATTTCAAGATAGGTGAATGCACACAACTACTTTGGTACTGTTGTTGGTAACAACAACAGAAGTTTCAAATGCAGAGATATTGTTACCCATAACACCCACTTTGTTCGTTTGTTACCCATAAACATCCACTTTGTTCGTAAAGACATTGCTTTTCTCATCAAGTAAATTCAGCACATTTAAAAGACACGCTGAACGTTGATGCTTCATATAATAAAGTCTGCTGAGCTTAAAAAGCTGCTATTGAGAGTATTTATGGTAGCTGGGATGGTAACTTTAAGCAATTACCAACGTACATCAATGCATTACAAGAGACTGACCTTACTATCATGGAATGGTTACATCATTCAACTGGTTCAGCTGGATATTATACATTTAAATATGTGTTTTGAGCATTCGATCCAGTAATAAAGGCATTTAAATATTGTCAGCTTGTGATATCTGTTGATGGCATATTCTTGAAAGGATCCTGTCATGGTAAAATGTTATTTGCAGTTACCAAAAATGTTAATAACTATGTAATGCCAGTAGCTTATGTAATTGTTGATGAAGAGATGGTAGAAAACTGGAGTTGGTTTTTCTAGCAATTCTGGTTGCATATTGCAGTTTATCATAATTAATTGATTTGGAAAAAAAGTTGTGTGTTATTTCTAATAGACACAAAGGAATTATTCGTTCAATGAATAGTCTTGAAGAGTGGAAAAATAATGTTGTCCATCGATTTTATCTTGGACATGTTTGAACTAAATTCATGCATAAGTTCAAGGTTTCTAGTTTAAAAAATCTCTGTTAGTCTATTGGAATCACCAACCAACAAATGGCACATCCCGGAGGAAGCGTGAAGCGTTTTGGATGTGACTTTTTTGTTCAGAACACAATGATTATAAGAGTCAATTATCAACACATAACATCACAGAACATACTTGATTAATATAGATTAGGATTACATCATATACATATATAAATACTAAAATTTGATATAATCCTTATTTAACATTTTATTTAACTATAACATCTTCAAAGACAATGGAAATGAGCATCCACCACGACACTGAAGTCGTAGATTTGACAGTTAAGTTCACACAGACCCTTCCTACAATCTCTCCCCAGCCATTATACACATCAAAAGAGAATTCAATGTTGTTTACATGGTTTACTTGAAAAAGCATACTCAAATAGTCAACATAAAGTTTTGAGATCATAGGTTTAATCCAAACAAAATATTTTTTTTGATGCATCAATTACAACCAAACTGTTCTTACTAATCTGATAATTCATACTGTCACGAATAATTATAAAATCAGATAATATAGCATCACAACACTCATCCTGTTGGTGCAGAAAATATTTTCCTAAGTAGCGCTACCTATATTATCCAACGGTTCCACATCCGAACTAGTGGTTGTATCACAAATGACAGTATATCTCAAAAGTTTCAAAATAATGCATCAAACATAAGTAATATGCTTCTTCCCTCAAAAACTTTATAAACATCAAAATGGGGCTATGAGTCTCACCTTTCTCCAAATGATAACCTATAAAATAAATTTTTATAAGTTAGATAACAAATTTTTTCTTTAAAATTTTTAGAACCTTAATGGAAGCAATGACTAAATTATAGTAGTACATTATTGATAATATTACCATAAAATTTTCAACTTCCATTTTATCTTAAATAATTTTTATAATTATTACAATCGCATTATAAATCACTAAAAATAGTTACGGTTGTCCATAAATTCCCAAATGTTTACATAATATTGTCCAAACAAATTAGAATATTCCATAAATTTATTGATGTCTAACTCACAGTATATTTATTTCTGTCATTTTTACAATAATCTCAAATTTAGTAAAATATCTATAAATTCCAAAAATTATGAAATTTATACATTCTGTTGCGTTAGATTTATCATTACCTCAATAATTTTTCAATTTTTTTTTTTTTATTACGCTGTTTAAATATTTCTTTTGATTTTTCTTTTACAGATCAAATAAAAATTCATATCTCAATCATAAAAAGAAATAAATTACAAAATAATTCCTGGAGCTTTTATATCATATGAGAATTATTATGTGATTTTTCCATAATTTTTCCGAGTTTGTTTCTGTTATTTTAGAATTTTCCTTTATTTACTTTAAATATTTGTATAAATTATTTTACTTATTATATTTTTACTAAAATTACAGAATGATAAATTAATATTTTTCTAACAATTTTCTAATGTTTATTTCCATATATCAGTCATTTAATTAATAAACCAAATTTGTTAACATACACATAATTTTCAACCCTTTATTTGTAATCTTTTTATTTGATTTCAAAGTTCATCATATTTTTCAGATTTTAAACCTTTCTTACTGATTTTGGATGAAAATCATGTGTTCATAAGTGTTTGTAAAGAACCTTGATGATTTAGCTAATGAGTTAATCATATGTGTTTAGTTAAACCCTATATATAACTTGTTAGTTATTGGTTTTGGAGGGTTATACCTTGTTTATTAGAGAGAGGTGGTGGATTAGTTTCTTAATATTCCGAGTCTCAAGAGTTCTTGATCTCACAAACTTTGGAAGATGGTGAAGCTTGGATGTTGTTGCTTGCTATAGAAACCGAGATAAAGAATTGTGAAGGTGGTGGTGATTACGGATGGTGATGGTGGTGTGATAAGAGATGTGAGGTTGGTTGTGCTGGTCGGTTGTGTGGAGTGGTGATGTTCTTAGGAACCGAGAGATGGATGAGAGTATAGGTTGTGATGGTTGTTTTTATAAACCGAGGGAGAGAAAGTGAAAGGTGAGGGTTTGTGTGATGTTGTAAGAAGAATTGTCTCAATGTTTTGGAAGCTTCATATAGCTGAGACCTTCGGATATGTAGGTGTGGTGGGGCGGTTTTAAGAGGTGGACACCTAATCCATTTGTAATGATGGCTATTAGATGAAGTGTCCATGCTAGGTGTGAGCTTAGTGTAAGGAAATGATGGTGTATTGATGACTTGGGCACTAAGGTGTTAAGGATGCAAGGTGGCGAATGGAGAACAAGATTTGTGTCATGTGGTGATGATGAACATGCTAGTAGACCGAGAGAAATGGAGAGGGGGGGGGGGGGGGGTTTTGGTGTCCAAGTTGTAGTTAATGATATGTTTATTTTCTAACTAAGATTAATTAATGGTTTGA